>OX639994.1:45511298-45707858 GCA_951828415.1 Anomoia purmunda | reverse complement strand
TTTTTAAATAAATAAATAAAACAAATAAAAAAAATGTTTTTTATGTAGTTTTTGGAAGTAGCTACTAAAAAAACGTCCAGAAATTAGAACATTTCGGAAATTAGAACTACTCCAAAACAAAGTGGTTCTAATTTGCGAGCGTCTACTGTATTAATTAGGCTTGCCATCTATAGGTGTCAATAGTCAATGTCTGGCCTCGTGCCAGTACTTGTATGCAATAACTCCGCTATTCAATGTCGATATTTTATTATTTCATTAGTCACACTAGATTGCTGTAATTTTAGTTTACTTTCCATTGCGGTATTATAAAATCTTGTATTTTCTAGATTATATTTTATCGCCAAAGATGCAATATATCTTGTTTGTCTTAAGGTTATAAATAACCATTATTGGGAGATATATTTTATTTTGGTCGTTGCAACCAATATAAATGAGAGTTATTTTATTTTGGTTACCGTAACCAATCAAAAGGAGAAATCTTTTTTAGGCTGTGAATAACCATTATTGCAACCAAAAAAATGTTTTTGCTTACTATTATTGGTGACCAATTGAGACAGCAACAGTTTTATTTTTTGGTTACTGGTAAAGGCAGATCATTAATGTTATTCCGCCTACCAGTTCTTTAAGCGCATTTCATTATAAATGTTCGGACAATAAAAAAGCTTCAGATTATTATCTCTATGTACTAATATTTATTGTTCAGTTTTACACACATAAGCGATCGCAATGAATCGTCTGATAGGTTACATCTAAGATCACTTAGTACCAGTGTCAATGCAGAAAACGCTCGCTCAACGCTAACTTGAGTTGCTGCAGCGGCATGAACAATATCTGCCAGTTGTTTGAGAAACGGGGACGTACATTTTTTCTCCTCCCAGTATTGCAAAAGGTTGGCATAGACATCAACTCTTCCCTCGTTATAGGTGTCTTTTTCGGCAAAGAATTTTAACAGTGCCGCCTCATCGTCTGACGACAAGTCAACTTCCAAACTTATTAAAGTCTGACGTATTAAGGAGGAAGTGGTCGAATTTAACGTTCCCTAAATGAATACATCTCTTATTGAAGGAGACTGCGTTGCTTGAGGAAGGTGTCTATCGATCTGGAAAAGTACAAATAATCATTAAGGGTATAAAGCAACGTTTAGTATCGTCTCCCGCAAACCTCGTTCAATTCATTGAGTTGTGTTGACAACTTCTTCAGGTGAACTCTCGCTCCTTCCTTTTTATTTGGTGGAAGCAAACGACGAAATCGTGGATCCAAAAAGATTGCACCTTGTTGGAACATCTAAGGGTCGTTCTTGGAAACTGCATTTTGGCGTTCTCAAAGTTTTCACTATTTGTCTCGATTTTTCAACAATTGAAATAATGTTGGCTGTGCCCAGAAAGTCTTTAACGATTAATTGTAAAGTGTGTGCTGCACATTTAACAGAAAACATACTTCGATTTTCTGCACTGAAAGTATTTTCAACCTCTTCAAGGTTAAATATTGATTCCTCAAAGTCATTTTGAGCAATATTCTCATGTGTAGTTGCTGCAAGCAAATCAATCGCCTTTAGCATATTTCGACCGTTATCTGTAGTTATGGTTTATAATTCTCTCTTAGCTATGTATATTAAAGCCATTTCTTTCTTCTGTGTCTTCATATTCATCAATAGACTGTATATATATTTCATTATGTTTACCCATCAAGTGCCTTCTTAAATTCGTTACATGATTTCCTACAAATATCATTGGTGCAGGTCTTGTAGTGAAAAAATCACTTAATTGCACTATACTCTATCGCAATCACTTTATAAATGCACATAAACATAGATATGCAGAATAACGGAATAACGAAATAAAATTTAAGCTGTCAAATTAGTCATTGATAACTAGAAAAAAAAATTACTTTGGAAAATGGTTGTTAGTAACCAAACATTTTTTTTGGTTGCCAAAATGGTTATTACTAACCAACAAATTTTTCATTTCTCCACCATTGTTGCATTGCAATTTTTTGATACACTTATTGAATTGGTTTTCTACTAAATTTACATATTCTATAAGACAACTTGCTGTCTCTGATTTATTTGTAATGCAAAAAATTTTGGCAGATTTAGTATAGTTGTCAATGAAAGTTGAAAAATAATTCTCACCGCAATAACAATTTCTCTTATTCTCAAATGGTACATTAGCCATTTTACTTTGTACACAATTAGCGCATTCCATACTATTATTCTCTAACACATCTGGTAATCCTTCTGCCAACTTAGCTACTAGTTTATTTAAATATTGGAAATTTATATGATCAAGAGCTCTATGCCATTTTTCATTTTCTGTTGATTTTCTCTTTATAAATATTCCCGTAATATAGACTTTTCATATAATACAAACCATCGATTTCGTTCGCTACAGCTAATAGCTCTCTGCTTTTATTATAAATTTTAGCAGCATCATTTTTCGCTATTATTGTATTATTTTTGAGATACTTAGTAAATTTCTTTTTATACCTTTTACATAATAAAAATTTGTTAAATCAAATTCTACTATATTATAATAAGCCCTGGAATAAATTTTTACTGTTCCTATCTTTGTCGCTTTCGAAGTTTTATCATCGGACAATTTTAAATCAATTGGTTTTTCTAAATCTATACAAAATAATTTTCATTCATTCAATGCGGTCTGCACAGCCACTATCCTCCAACCACTCAATTTCATTCGACTTTTGATTTTGACTTAGTTTTAAGTGATTAACATTCACTTGCACTACTTGTGTTACTCATGCTTCTCGCGTTGACGCGTTGCACCGTGCTTTTTGATGTCTTACACTTCTGCCTTGACATTAACCTCGATGTGCTCCACTTATGTTGTAGCTTCTGTGTGAGCCCCGATCTCGCGGAGCATATTTTATCTGGCTTGCATCATTTCGCCTCCATTGCTACTTTGTTGATTATGCCAACAGTGTTTTGCTCAGTGCTCAATTTTTCCGCACTAATAACACTTTCCTTTGGTCTTGACATTAAATGTCCTCACATTTGGGCTTTTTCATTATCAGCTTTGGTCAACTTTTTTTCTTGAATTTTCAATTTTATTAAGTCGTTGCTTTAATCATATATCTCATTTTTTCTTCTTCACTTAGGCATGTTTTAAATCATTGCATGTCTTTTCAAAATGAATAAAAAAACATCATTGTAGTTCTTTAATTTTACTTCATTCAATTTATTTCTGTTGTATTATTTTGTATTATTTGGATTGTTGTAGATTTAGTTGGATACATTTTTAACATTTTTGTATTATTTCAGGAGTTGTTTTGCAGTCATTCAAATATTTTAACTGTTTACCTGAAACCGAACTTATTAATATTGTTTTTGCTTTTAAATCAGTATTTTCCAGTCATACGCTCTTTCAGTTTCTAGTTTCTCTCTCATTGCAGGTTCATTGCATCACTCCAACAAATTCGTCAACCTGAACTTCCAGCTACTGTAATTTGCCCCATCAAAAGTTGGAATACAAATGTCATCAATTTTTGCTTGTCTAGCCATAATTTCATGCTTTTTTATATTTTCTTCGATTTCCTTTTTAAGAACAGTATTCTTTTAAAAAAAATTTAGAAATACTTGCCTAATATGCTCTTATTCAGTTTACGACACAATCTCTTGTATTTATTTTTCGCACCATTGGCTACTTTTTTAATTTTCTTTTATTGTCTTTTACCAAATCAATTCCTTTTTTGCCATACTCACAAATTGCGCAACCTTCAATTAACATTTTTTGTTCGATCGCCGCGAATACTAAAGTTGAAGCAATGCTGCGGAGCAAAATACTGATTCCATGAATCCTGCAGCGTTTCTAACACACAATCCCCCAGGAATACGACGTCAGCATCCTTTCCACGACTTTCGGATACGAAACGGCGATGGAACAGAAAAGCTAAGTAAATTTCAAGTTCGTGCACATTTACAAGAGACGCATAAATGCATAGTGCTAAAAAACTATTGTTACTCAAAAAGATGAAGCGCTTAGCAATAGAACACACACCCGGAAACTAAAATATCTATTTCCGACTTTGCACTGCTACAAATTGCACATTAGTCATGAAACGACATAAAAATTTCGGATCTATAATATCTAATACCATGCCCAAACTAAAACTTTATCTATCTCAACTACTTATAGCAATTTTCGTAATACAAAAATTTTACTTTAAAATCTCGTCACTGAGAAGATCTAGATTTAATCCTAATTTATTCCTCTGTGCCACCCTAATTTGCACAACCTGATTATGAAAATAACTGTGAAATTGCGGTGTAACTAAGTAAGGCGAATGCTTTTAAAGGATAGCGTCCCATGAATCAAAGGCTTGTTCTATCTTCGCCTTCGCGGTGAAAATGTCACAATTTTTTAATTTTGGATTGGGATTTTAGATTTTACCCTGTTGCTTTTTTACTTCCACCCAACCACTCCCTGCCCCCTTATGTGAATTGTAAACCTTAAACCACGGCGTGGTGAGCAATAGTGATGTGGATTAACTTCGAATTCAGCGCTCACTGTTTTTTAAGTTAAATACACGAAAATAATAAAAATTTGTTTATTTCGATGCAAGCAGAAAATATGAACGAAAGGTGCTGATTTCCTGAATATTAAATCAAAACAGATATAAAAATAATAAAAAAGTGCTAAAACTGTAAATGGATCTGTGATGGCATACGACAATCAGCGCATAAAACCACTAATAGCCACCTGTTATGAAAACCGACCGAGAACCATTAATATCGACCCATGGCAGGTGTGCTAAGCGATTACTCTACCTGCCAACTGGGCACATAAAACAACGTTGCTTAAATGCATGCATATAGCCGTAATTGCGTTGTTTACTGTACCCGAAATATGTATGTATATAAGTAACGTTTAAAATTGATCAAATTGTAGGAAATGTTCGATCTAACATCAAGCTATGGTGTGAGCTCCATATTATTATTATTAATTAAAGCAACATAAATTAAAGTAACTAGCACATTATTTATTTATTTATTTCATTAATTACCGTGCAACTTAGTTAGATTAATAAATCAAAGACTTAAAATGAAAAGAAAAGCTAAAAATGTGGTGCGATAACAACGCTACAAGCTTTGACTCTTGTTACAGAAAAGGAATTAAATAATTTCACTAAATGTAACAATTTATATTTAATTTTTTTATAATTACCGATTGCGGCTAGTTGCTCAAACTTGTTTGTCATTGGCAACTGTGATGATATAAATCAATACAGTATTTTACTGAAAAGGAAGTCGCAAAAATTACATTCTCATAACTTAATTTATTTTTAAATAGATGGCAATTTTTCTTCAAAATATTTAAAATAAAGGCTTTCATTTGATACCCATGTTGCAATAATTCGAACATCGAAAATCGAATGTCAAATTCATATTATGAGCCATATAACCCTGTAGAAAATTTTCGTTGCGCATCGAATTTTCAATTGAACGGAACGGAACATATGCCTTAATTTCGGTCTTAACTGTTTGCTGAGTTGACGCCGTTGGATTCACTGATACGTTGCTGACTGTCGCTAAACTTTTGAACGCCAGCAATAGTTTACTACACGCCGCAAAATTCACCGTTGTCAAGGTTTTAGTTAGCACACTATCGTTGAGTCCGCTAATAATGTGTGTGTTGGTGGAAATATCGTCCACCGTGCCTTGTCGCCCTATTGTTAACATGGAGTAATAACACTCTAAGTAGTCTCCATTGCATTTACGTTTGCATTGCACAAGCGCCTTATGTGTATCAGCCGTGTTGTGTGTTGACGGAAAGTCCGTCTTAAATACGTGCACAAATTGTGGCCGGGATCTGAAAACAGGTTGAGCATCCAGCCAACGTTTGGCCATGCCCTTCATTTTGTGCTGAACTGCGATCAAAACCATATCTTCCTTCCAGCCATAGCATTGTTGTAGTTGCTGCGTTCGATTAATAAACTGCATTGCTGGCCTGGAACCTTTGAGTGGGTCGAATTCAGGCATTACACCTATCAAATCCTGAATTTTCATCGATGGACGTGATGGTATTGGGAGATCATACGCAGATTTCCAGATCACTACGCTTGATCCCGGTCTATCACCATTATTATTGTTTGGCGTTTGCAATAGCTAATGCAAAGTAGTCATCAATTTCGGGAAAACGAGCTCTTATTAAAGGGTTATATTCATCGTATAGGCAGCGTCTGGTGTGTTTCCTAATTAGGTTTATGATGTGTCAATCAATTCTGGGAGCTTTAGCGGTATCGTATAGTTTGGAGTTAGATATAAATTTAGTAAAATTATTGTTCGGTGATCTATGCAGCGATGTGCATGATCGTAGTATTCTTCTCTCGAACTTTCTGAGTCTTTCCATATATAAAGGGGAGATATTAAACCAAATTGGGCATCCATATGAAAGTATTGGTCTCACAAGCGATTGATACATGATAATTTTTAGTATGTTATATAGAAGATTTGAAGAAAAAATCCTTTTATAAGTATAAAATGCTCTATTTATTTTCAAGATTTGTAGGTTGATATGGTCATTAAAATACAAAAACTTATCGAGATGAATACCAAGATATTTGACTCTCTCCTTGCACTGGATTTAGATATTTGCTTCATTGGATTTCATATTGTATAAAACTCCTTCCATTTTTTTTTAACGTTTGAGTTACATTTATTAATCCTCAACAGTATTGTATTTGAGTTGCAGGTTCCTATTACCGCTGTCGATCGTTCTGTCGGGGTGATAATTGACAATGTCGTCGGCGTATTAAGTCGATGATGAAAAGATTAAAGAGAATTGGAGCGTTTACTGCCCCTTGTTGCAAGCCGTTTACAACGTGGAATTCGCGACTGCTTTTTGTATTAGTATAATCAGGTGAAGAGGGAATTTATAGCCGATGAGCTTACATATTAACCCTTCGATCCATAGTTGATCGAATGCTATCTCAAGATCGAAGAAGCATGCACCTGTGACGTATTTCTTATTCCAGTTCCAGCTTATTTCGGAGACGAGAAGATTGACGGTCGAGTGCCTGTATTTGAACCCTAAGCAAGGGCTTATTAAGTTGTTGGTTTTAGTAACCCTATTTATATTAAGCAGAACTTCAAAAACTTTGCTAATATTTGGTAGAAGACTAATTGGTCGAAGTTTTCTAAGGCATTTTTGTCCCTATCTTTCTTTGGTATCACAATTAATTTGGCTGTTTTCCAGCTGGGTGGGAAGTAGGCATTGTTTAACATATTATTCAATATCGTGCAATATTCTAATATTAGTTCTGAGGGGAAATTTTTTGGAATAATATTGGGTATTTGGTCTAAGCCGGATGACAGCTTACCTTTTAGTTTAGAGAATATGTATTAAAGTTTGTTTTGGGTGCTCGGGTGCTGTCGAATAAAGTTTTCGTTTCCAAAAACTTTTTGAAGCATTCTTGTGCCTGCAAGGGGACTGGATTGTTGGGTTTACTTTCTTTTGAAGAATAAACTGCTTCGAAATAAGTCCCGACTATTTCATTTATAAATTTGCTGTTATTAATAACCAAGTCTTTTTGTAGCAGGTTGTGGTCCAAGGCAGCATTTTGGATTATGTGCGAGAGTTTAAGGGGGTATTTATTTGACTGATTGTATTACACTGTGGAACAAATTCAGGTTAGCAAAAGTTAGGTCGATTCTAAGAGTGAGGGGTGTTTATGTTAGTTCGAATTTTTTTTTAATCGACCTTCGAACTTTGCAGTCAAATGACGATTTTCAGCATATTGTTTATATGATTTTTTGGCTATAACTCGTCGACTAATTGATATTTTTTTCAATCTGTTAAAGCCAAATTATTGCTAGAGACCTGTGCAACAATTAAAATTTTTAGAAAAATTGATTTAGAAAATTTTTGTAGTGCTTTTGAAGCAAAATGTTGGACTTTTTTCATGCTTTTTGAACATATTTTCCACAAGACTAAGTCTTTTTTGCTTTCTGTTTGATCTATAATATGCTTCTCAGTTTCTTCAATAAATTTCATTTGAAAAGAAAACAATCATAATACAAAACTTGCGTTTTCCAGCTTAATATTAATTTACTTCTCATTTCTTATGTACCAATTTTTTCAGTGTTGGTTTTGAAGAAACATTGAAAAAGAAATTATAAAAATATGGAAAAAATCTAATTTTGAAATGTCAGTTATGAAAAGTTTTAAGTAAAAAAATTAAATATATTAAATTAATGATTTGGCCAGTTGCCATTTAGCAGGCGGCTGTGGATCAACATCACTGCTCTCTCTAATATCTTGGTCATCGTCATCATCATCGAAAGGTCGATAATTTCGTCCAACAGATATTCTGGAATTTCATCTTTGTCTTCCCCTTCTTCCTCTTTTTCTCGTCTTCCTCTTCTTCAAAGGTGTTTTTATACCACCAACAAATTTCAGCGAGTATTGCATCTGGAGATTTCTTTCTTCTGTACCTGAAAAGAAAATAGTTTACAATCGTTAACATGTTTAAATTGTGCACTCTGACAAAGATATTAGAAAAATCTAGGAATTCAAAATATGCACACTCTATAGTTACCTTATTTCAAATGGAAGCGCAGTTTGGTGATAACGTTCGCCTTGCTCATCAGATTCAGTTGGCAACTGTTGAGCGAGATGATGAAGATTTTGTACGACATATTAACCCCAATTTCATCGAAAGCTGCCAACATGTTTGCAACAGATTGCCTGTAGCTGTCTTTGCGTTCTTTACCCAAAAGTCCTTTAATGACTGCTTTCAATGCGAGCCATGCAATTAATTCTCGGTCTGTCAGAACTTGGTCAAAATCTTGACGGCTCATTAGTTTTAGTATGTCGGGACCATTAACAACCCCTTCCAGAATTTTGGCGTTACTTAGTCTTGGGAAAATATCTTTTAAGCGGTTGAATAGTGCTGGTCTTTTTGCGATACATTTCAAAAAATTTTAAGCAATGCCAAGTTTAATGTGGAGCAACGGCAACAAAATTTTCATTTCAGGAACAATACTTTCGACCAATGCGACTATTCCAGTTATGTTATTTGCACTGGTTTCTTCCTTTAATACCTTTTCTGTATCGTGAATCCCAATCGCACAAAAAAACACGGATATTTTAGACGGCTAGATGCTGTTAAGCCTGTAATCACTGAAACTATTTTGAGGTCGCAGCAAATGCGCCACTGGTGTTCGTTATATTTGACTACTTCCAGAATGTGTTTCAAATTATCGAAATTTTCACTAGTGTCAGTGCTGTACGCAATTAGAATAAAAATTGGAAAAATTTGCAATTGGACAAAAAATCAAATGAAATTTATTGAAGAAACTGAGAAGCATATTATAGATCAAACAGAAAGCAAACAAGACTTAGTTTTGTGGAAAATGTGTTCAAAAAGCATGAAAAAAAAATTTCCAACATTTTGCTTCATAAGCGCTACAAAAATTTTCTAAATCAATTTTTCTAAAAATTTTAATTGTTGCACAGGCCTCTAGCAATAATTTGGCTTTAACAGATTGAAAAAAATATCAATTAGTCGACGAGTTATAGCCAAAAAATCATATAAACAATATGCTGAAAATCGTCATTTGACTGCAAAGTTCGAAGATCGATTAAAAAAAATTCGAACTAACGTAAACAAACGCCGCGATAGGGGTCTTCTAATTTAGCCTCTATTTTCATCTCTCACTCTCAGAATCGACCTAACTTTTGCTAACCTGAATTTGTTCCACAGTGTTATTGTTATCTTTTATGAAAGTTTTTTTAATAACGGAGATGGTTGTTAAAATGTTTCTTAATATTGTCATCTATTAGTTTTTTTTATAAGTTTCAGTTTTGCTTTTTCTAATGAAAGTGTCGTGGGAGGTAGATATATTTGAAGTCGATTGTGTTTTTTAAGGCTGAGAGGATTTTACTTTTTTCTGCTAGTAGTTTTTTTATTATGATAGGCAAGTTTACAGGAGTTTGCTTTTGATACATTATTTTCTATGGCTTTTAAAATAATATTATTTAAATGGATCAAGTGGTGATCAATTTCTGTGTCGCTCAAGTTTCTGTCATTTGGACCAAGGGATTTACTCTGAAGTTGAATGTTAAGATCTTTTTAAATTTTTTCCTGTTAGTCTTTTTGTAGTCAAATGGAGTTTTTATTGGGTTACCTAACAAGGTAAAATAGTTTGTGTTGTCTCTACTAGTAGCAACGATTTGAATAGCGCAGTGATCGCTTTCGTAGTCAATGCATCTCAAGCAGTCAACTGTGCTATTGGCTGTGTGAATATCGATTCAGTGATCAGCAATGCAAATATCTAGAAAGGAGTTAGCTCTTTCGTAGGAAGGAGAAACCGAAGCGTACATATTGCATCTGAGCTTTAATTCGTTGGAGGTCAGCCATTTTTTAGTGCTCTGCCTTTAGGGTTGTTTCGTGGGTTACCCCAGTCTGTGTGTTTACTGTTTAGATCACCAGCTAATATGTAATAATGGTTGGGGGTTTGCAGGTTTAAGGATTCAAAGATTGTGTTGAGTTCAGATTTAAATGTGTCATTATTATTTCCTGACGGGTAGTAGGCTGAAATTATATATGTGATGTTATTTGGAGGCATATGTATTTTTATTACGCAAGATTCTAAATAAGTTAAAGCATCGATTTGGTGGTGGAAAACTTTCGTGTATCTTATATTTTCACGAATTAGAATTGCGGTTCCTCCCCCTCTCGATCCTAACAATCTATCTTTTCTGATTGAATTATATCCTATAAATGTTAGTTTAGGTCTTGTGTTAAGTTTAGTTTCGTTCAATAGAACAATATCGGGATTATTATTTATTATGAATTTACTTAACTCTACTCTCCTGCTTATAGATATTAATAAGCGAGTTGACATTAAGGGAAATTATGTTTAACTGGGGTTGGGTAATAGTAATAGGATGGTCTAAATTCATGCTGAGTCTATTATATTGTAAATGGCATCAACTCATGTCGTTTGTATTTCCAGCTGCTTCTGCAGAACTGTTAATAGTTTGCTTAGGGATAACATTGTATTTTTTAGTTCTTCAAATAATGAATTTTTAAAATTTTGATTAATGGTGTCACAATGTTTTTGCTGTTAATGTTATCGCTGCCGCTACGCTTGTTAATGAGTTAGAGTAATTTTTTGCTTATATTCGTTGCTTAGTTTATTGGAGCGAACATGCTGTTCGAATTAAGCGCATTGCGCTCACTCCTTATAAAGAAGAAACCACGCTTGGCACCTTCGAAGCAAATTAAAATCAGAAATTTAAAAGTTGTTTCCCCGGGTACATTAAGGGTATGTCTTCAATGGCAGGAGAGTCGGAAAAAATATCGAAGAAAGAAAAAGCAGTCTCAGACCACTTGGTCCGCGAACATAATATTCACCTCCGTGACACCGATATCTTCATCTTCTTCGCGACATGTTTTCGGGCATATACATTTTAAATAAACGCCTCAGCCCGGTTGAGAAGCTTTTCCATCTCCACGAAAAAACGCAGGGTGAGGCTTAATACATTGTGAGAAAGCACCCATTGAGAAGTGAGGGTTTCTTAACAGCCTAGAAAAAGTTGTGTGATAAATACGAAAATAAACGTATCGTCAGCACACAACTGAAAAATTTATTTAATTTGAAGGTGGTTGAAAGCGAGTGTGGTAGCTCGTTGAAACAATTGCAGCAGGATATAGATAATTGTCTGTCATTCCTAAAAAGTCACCAAATTGACATTTCAAACTGGGATGCAGTAATTACGTATCTCTGCTCAACAAAATTACCAGAAAGTACTCTGTCCATATGGGAGCAAACTATTGACAGGAAAAGTGACATTTCCAAAAGGGAAGATTTGGACAAATTCCTGTCCAACCGATTCCAAACCTTGGAAACGCTATCCGGCTTAATAGGCATAAAACCTGCTAAAGCAGCAAAGCCACAGGACCCTAGGAAGGCCGTGGAGTCCCCTCACCAGAGACTTGGCGTTTTTCAAGCAAGTGTAGCCAAGTTCTGTTGGAAATTATGCAGAACAAATGAGCCTCAGTTGCGCAACTGTTCGTGATTTCGTCATCTAGCCCTTGCTGCCAGATATGACTTCGTCAAGAGCAACTCGAGCTGTTTAAATTGTCTCTCTTCCGGACACACGTTCGTCAAGAGCAACTCAAGCTGTTTAAATTGTCTCTCTGTCCGTCACAGGTGCCACGATGCACTAGCTCCTTTAACTGCAGCATGTGTCACACGCTCCTTCACCTACAGACAAATCAACCTAAGGTAATTACAAGATGGACGCATCCTCGCCCTGAGGACTGCATGCCATCCACTTCAAAGCGGGCGTTCGCTGGGCACGGTTAGACTAACTCTTGTTTTGCAAATACCAATAAAGGCATACTACTGGGAACAGCGCAAGCCAGCATTTACCACAACGGGACTAATTTTTCAGCAATTGCACTGATTGATTCTGGTTATGAGTATTCTTTTATAACCAAAAGAATCAAACGTAAAATCAACTTGTCGTCAAAGGAAAATCATGCTCAAGGATCAGAAATTTTAGTTTGACATACTAATGTTATAAATTTAACTAATTTTTTTTCATTAGAAGTAATTGATAACACTATGGAACATTTTTGGGATTATTGTCTGGGGGGTGAGAAAGAATTTTTTCAAAACTGTCGCCAAAAGAGATGAAGTTTTCTTGTTTTTGAAACTAATTTACCCGAGACTCAGCGAAAGTAAAATTAAAGCAGGTAAGTTATAATATCACATTCATTTCCCATGGTTTTCAATCTTAACAAATTAATTTTTTCCAATCAGGCGTACTAAATGGTCCAGATATACGAAAGCTGATTAAAAGTGACGCATTCAACAATATTTTGATTGACCCTGAATTGAATGCATGGCAGGCAATCAAAAAATTAATAGAAGGATTGTTGGGAAAGCATCGTTCTAACAACTACGATGTTTCTGTCGCAAGGATGTTAAGAGCATTCTCGGAAATTGGTGTCCACATGTCCTTGAAAATCCATTATTTACATCATCATCTGGACTACTTCAGCAAACAATTGGCTACCGAATCTGATGAACAAGATGAACGCTATCATCAAGTTGCTGTGTCATTTGAAATGAGGTAATACTGATTTTTTATTTTTCCAAACTCATTTTAATAAAACAAAAACTTACAGATATAGAGGCAAAAAGTCGCCGAGTGCAATAATTGCGGAAATTTGCTGGTGGAGTAAGCTTGTGTGGCAAGACAAGGATGATATTGATGATAAAGAATTTTCAGGAGATGCAGAAGGGCCAACAGTGGAGTCACACATTGAAATTATGTGTGGTTCAAAAACTGATGATAGCGATGAATGCAATGCCACTAGTCCCGAACAACCACCATCGAAAAAGTCTAGGCAATATTTATTAAAATAAATAAAAATAAATAAATAAAATAAAAATAAAAAATTATAAAAATGTTTACTTTATTTTTTTAGTAGTTTATGGCCAGGGGAAAATTTATAAAAAAGGCGATAAATGACACTTTTTTGAATAAAAACAAAGTTATGTTAAACTACGTTTTTGCCAAAATGTTACAACTAAGCGAAAAACATCAATATAAGGAAAAAAATTAAAAACACATAAAAAAAAATTACAGATACGAACGCCAAACCCTTTGAGGCTTTTACTATACTGACCTAGTACCATCACCCTGACTTGGAATTTCTCACCCCCCAGATTGGCTGTTGTACTGTGTAATTTACTATTAAGTGGTTTAAGAGACCAATACTTGCTGCCAGAAATATAACGATGAATTAAATTTATTAGTAATTAATTTAATAAAATAATTAAGGGGAATACTTTCAATTACAATTGGTATAAAACTATGATTAGCACCACAAATCTCTGAACATTGACCATAAAATAAACCTTTTTACTCCTAGTGCTAAGCAACCATGTCTCTGCGCAAGTTAAAGAGCCATGTTATATATGTAGAACTGCGATCACTAGTCGACCCATTATTTTCTATAACACAACGAGGCACGCATTTCCAGATTTAGTACTGGCGGATAAAAAGCTCTTTATCAACGACCAAGTAGACCTTTTGCTTGGTGGAGACATTTATCCCCAAATTGTAATGAGCGGCCCGAAGAAAAATGTTGTTAATATACTTCTGACCCAAGAGACCGTGTTTGGTTGGATTCTAACAGGTCATAAGACCAATGCAATCCTACCAATAATATCGTATCCTACTATAGCGAAATGTCTTTAGATAAACAACTCCCCGCGTTCTGGGAGTTGGAAGAATTACCCCCAGCAAAAACTTAAATGCAGAGGATCGGTACTACGAAGAGCTATATGAGAGGACGACACGCAGGAGCAAAGAAGGAAAGTATATCGTTTCACTCCCCTTTTCCGACCAACATCCGTCTAGGCCCTTCCCTGAAGAAGGCTTGCACTCAATACTTCCGAAACGAAACTCGGATCTGAAAAGATCCTGTTATACAAAAGGAATATAAATAGTATTAGCGGAAAATGCAACTTTAGGTCATATGCCAAGGATCAAGGATTGCTGTCATAAGAGAAGAGTGTACCAAGAGAGTGGTATTGAAGTCTTCCAGTCCGACCTCTAATCGGACAAGTTTGAGCGAGTCCTTCTCTCCTTCCGGTCCAGTACGGCAGGCGGGTCTACCTACCCTCATACTACGCTGGATACTATTCAATTATGTGTTCAACAGTGACATCGAAAAGATGTATGACAAATTTTAGTTAATAGCAGTCAAACAAAATACCAAAGAATAATTTATCGCAACAGCATAAACGATTTACGAAAATATAGGTATGTAGATGATGTTTTCGCTGGAGGCCGTTGTATCGACTCGGCGGTAAGAGCTAAAGATGAGTTAACTAAACTTTACAATCCGCAGGTTTTGCACTACGTAAATGGACAGCGACAGAATACTCAAAGAGATTCCTAAAAAAAACTTGCTAAGTGAAAACTTCCTATAATTTGAGGACACTAGCACTGTAAAGGCTTTTGGTATAAGATGGAATGCTCATACTGATCAATTCTATTTTATATCAAAGCCTTGGGAACCTTGCGAATTATTCCGGTTCACCGCATTTACCGCCAGATAATTATTTTCTTTAAGTTTTTCCATTTCTTTTTCTCACTTAATTGCCGTTCACGACATACATACCGGAGGAACACGCCAACTACCACATCGCGCACCACAAGGTAAAGTTATTCTAACTTATCATTGTAATCAACCATTAATCATTGCTTTTTATATTTGATTAAATTTAATCTCCAACTAATACACTTGTGTTTTCATATTTTATTCAAAAAACACTTGCGCGTCTGCCCCCTTGGGAGACACGACGCCCATTTGTACACACTGAGAGCCTTGATTTTTGGGGGAAACATATACTTGTTCAACTGTTTAGGTGCTCACCCTAAGTCTTTCTTAGAATAGTATCAAATTTCTAAAAAAAAGTGCCGTTGACGTAACTTTGGTAAGGTTTCCCCTCTACCAAATATTACTTACATATATTTACTGTTTTTGGGGGTCAACGTGACTGTTTTTGCTATTCACTTAGGCACCAGAGCTTTTCAAAGAAGGACCCACGCAGCCATCGCCGCAGCCAGTCAACTTTTAAATTTAAACACATTGTAACCATTTACATATTTCATGCTGCGGACATTCACAGCCAGTCGAAAAAACGGCCCTTAGGCTTTAAATCGCTTACTAGCAACCCTGGGTCAAATCGTTACATAGTAGCTCAATTTCGTAGGTCAATTTACGAACACTCATCGTCGAATCTATACGCATGCATGGAATTTTATTGGGAAGTAGTAATAATGCTAAGGAATGCACATTTTTCAATTGCGGTTATTTAAATCTAATGCTTGTAAACATTTACTATATACGCCCATTTTAAAATGCAAGGAATACCATTCCCTTCAACTATGTGAATATAGTATGTACTATATTACTTACGCTTATTTTTACGATCTGATGAGCATGAAAATGTATATTGAAGGCTAAAATTCTTGAACATGTGTTCACATATATTCTCCTTCGTTTTACGTCCTTACTACGGTTGCGAAATAGAGTGTTTGGGCAGAATGCCACCTTTACGACCTATTAGTGGGCAAAATTGAGGGAAGAAGGCGTAAAAAGCCTTGGCCGAAAAGCGGCATCTCCATCCGAGAGAGTCTAAGTGTAAAAAAATATATATAAATAAAAGATTGCCATACCTAGCAATGTATAAAATGTGGATGATGGATGAGCAGCGCTCGGGTTTGACGGTTGGTGCGTATCGCAAAGGGCCGGTATGTTTTGCTGTTCACTCTAAATATTTCTAAAAATAGTACTGCGCCAATGGGTTTCTCATACCGCTGAGTTTCAAAACTTCCAATGAAAAGTTCCCTTGATATAACTTTCGTCAAGTTTCCACTCAATCAAATATAGTCACACGCGGTTCACCTTTATAAGCATTCCCACACAAACCGTGGCTTGTTGATGTAATTGTCACGAACGGCTCAGGTTGCAAACCTGCAGCTGTGCTGGCTGGCAGATGCTGCTGCACTCACAACTCTATGTATAATTCGAATTAGATAAATACATCTTGCTAAATACAATTTGGCTTACTTTGCATGTTTCGTTTTAAGTTTTCTTTTATTTCCATATTTTATGCATTCGTATGCTAACTAGAATGTAAAATTGAAAATTAATAAAGCAGCAGTTGTTAAGTGACAACCAAAGAGAACACAAGTGTGTTCTCATTTACTGGCGACGAGGAAAAAACTACAACAGAAGCTGCTATTGCTGATGATAGGAAAATAGCTCCGCTTCTCCAGCTATAATAGGAAGGCCTATTAATTTTAGCAATAATTAATGTTTACAAATTATAAGAAAGAATTGGTTTACGTGAAATACAATCAATTTCATATAACAATGTAATTCTTTAAAGTGGAGAAACGCGAAAAACGAAAGTGAAAAATACAAAAGTGAAAAAGTAAATAGCAAAGAAATTTTTAACCAGGGATACAGGGGTTTTATGCCATGTAATTACGCTAGACGGAATAAAAACTAACCCAAGGAAGGTGGAAGCGATAATTAGGATACAACTACCCAACACAGAAAGAAATTAAATCCTTTTTAGGAATCACAGGTTACTACAGACGTTTTATAAAAGATTATTCCAAAATTGCTCACCACTTAGTAAAATACTTAAAAAAGAACGCAAAAATAAATACGAAAGAAAAATATTATATCGACGCCTTTAAAAAACTTAAGAAATTAGTTAAATCGGAGCCTATACTAGTTCACCCTGACTTCACTAAGGTATTTACAGTTATCACCGATGCTAGTAACTTTGCTTTAGGTGCAGTCCTCATGCATAATAGTAAAGCAATTTGCTACGCTAGTCTCTCTTTAAATGGACATGAAAAAATTACAGTACGATAGAAAAAGAGCCCTTATTTATACGGACGTAAATTATCATTAATCTGGCTTAACAACCAAGAGGAACCAAATGCAAAATTGCAGCGGTGGAAAATAAAACTGAATGAATTCGATTTCGAAATAAGCTATATAAAAGGAAAAGAAAATGGAATTGCAGACGGACTGAGTAGAATACAAAATGAGGGAAATTACGATAAAAACATTTATGTAAATTTAAATGAACTATTTGCCGAAGACATTGAAACTGTCCACAGTGCTGAAACGGACAGTATAGACTTTATACATATTTCGGAGAACCCCCTGAATATTTTTGGGCGACAGATTGTCCTAAAATGCGGCAGTAAACAACATTTTTCGACGAAAACATTGTATAAAAAAAGACAAGGGATATAATTTGTGTAGAACCCAAAAGCAAATTACTGGAAATAATAAGTAAAAAATTGCCGGAAAAAGGATTAGTGGTAATCTATTGTCCCGACAATAATTTATTTATAGGCTTTCAGGACCTTTTTATAAAATATTTTAGTAACAACAGGAACCTTGAAATAATGAAATGATATTACAGATAGAGAAGGCTTATTAAGAATCATTGAAAAATAACACTTAAAAAACAATCATAGGAGGATAAATGAAGTTTTTGAGGAATTAAAAAGAACATAGTGCTATCCAAACCTTCAGAAAGAAATTCAAAAATACATAAACAATCTCGAATTATGCAATAGGGCAAAGTTTGACAGAAAGCCTATCAAACACCCATTTAATGTTACAGACACCTTAGAAAAACATAATGAGATAGTCCATGTTGACATTTGGTATCCACAAAGAAACGTCATGTATTGATAAACTCACAAAATACGCAACGGCCCACCCATTAAGAGACAGGACGCTCAAAATTAGAATACAATATTTAGGAAAACCTAAATTAATTGTAACTGACAATAAACTAAAGACAGTAATGGTGAGGCAATTTTTAGAAGAAAACCAAATAAATGTCCATTACACCACACCATACCTTAAGACCGGAAACGCGGACGTGGAAAGACTACATTCGACCTTAAGCGAACATATGAGACTCCTTAATGGGGATTCTGAAAATAAAGATGACCTAAATATAAAAGTTTTTAAAGCCGTTATGGCATACAACAATACAAGGCATTCTACTACAAAAATAAAACCCATAGTCTTATTGAACAACACTGTTTGCAAAGACGACATCAAAAAATTGGCCAATACACGAAGAAAAAATTAAAAGAATTGAAAAAAGAAATAGGGACGATAACAAGATCAAAACCGGTTTTATGAACAAATATGTGGACAATAATAGAGTAGGAAAATCACAACCCAGATACAAAAAACGTGAAAATTGCGAATTGGAGGGAAATGATTTAAAATCGCAAAATAACAAATTTTATAAAACACGAAAATTTAAATTTGAGAAAATTTAAAACGGGATAATGGCACAGACGGTTACTTACGCAATTATATTAATGACGGCAACGACCACTAACACACTACTACAAACAAACCAACTAGAGAACGAATTAGGCTATGCAAAAATACGAGTCGGAGAAGTAGATGTGGTTAATGAGAACACAAAGATCTTACACATCATACACCCTACAGAGATAGAATCAATAATTGATAAAATAGAAGTAACATATGTATGTAGAAAATAATTTGAATAAATTTGACATACCCGATAGGAAGATACTATTCGAGGAAATAAAAACAATCGAAGCCAAATTCATACTTTAATACAAACAGATAATAATAGGAGACGAAGAGGTTTGATTAATGCTAGAGAAACTGTGCGTTAATGGTTATTCGGACTTATGGATATCGAGGACAGAGAAGAAATACTAAATTATAGAAGATGGCAGAATAAAAACATTGCATGCATTTAATAAATCAAAAGAAACAAATTGTAAAATAGTTA
The DNA here is from genome assembly GCA_951828415.1 of Anomoia purmunda. Classification (NCBI taxonomy): domain Eukaryota; kingdom Metazoa; phylum Arthropoda; class Insecta; order Diptera; family Tephritidae; genus Anomoia; species Anomoia purmunda. The sequence goes on along the minus strand of OX639994.1, from coordinate 45,688,486 downwards.
AACATATCTTATATTCTGACCAGATGCTTAAACTAAAATATCTAGAAAATAAAATCGAGCAGATTCAAAACAGTATAGCATCGACTAAGCATAACATTTTACACCCTAATATTCTATCGAGAGAGGAAATTAAAAGTTTTAAAGTCGATTTTTATAAATTGAAACTTGCGGAAATAGGGCTTCTTTCATATAAAGAAGATTTATTAGTATTTGTAATCAAGCTACCCATAACATATATTAAGGCAGATTTAATCTTAATTACACCAATGCCGAACAATCAATTTTTTTAAATAACGGAAGAAGATAAATATATAATTAATATTAACAATAAAATTTATGAATACGGAGAACAAATAAATTGTAAAAACCTAAAGAAAAGTGAAATGTGTACTTCAAATAAATGTAAACTAAGATATAACAATAGTAACATCAATAACGCTTTGGGAATTTCGGAGCTCTGGGCTTCGAGTAGAAGACTTTTTAACCAGGCGAGGAAGAGCAAAAAACCCTCGGATTGGGAACTCAATAAGATCGGATTGGGAATATATAAGTCCGAAATAAGGAAGGCTAAGCGGGAATCGTGGAGAAGTTTCTGTGAGAACGTTGTAGGCTGCCACGAGTCCTCCAGGCTTAGGCGGGTGCTCGCGAGGTCTCCCGTCCCCTTGAGATGTTTCAGGGACGACTCAGGAAATTGGGCGATGAGCAGTGAGGAGTCGCTCAAACTTCTCCTCGATTCCCATTTCCCCAGTAATCCTGAGCCATGTGAGATTACAGACGTGGAACCAGGCGCCATCTATGTCCCTCCTCGTGACCTGTTGGAAGAGCGTCGCCTACTCTGGGCGTTACGCTCCTTTAAAACGTTCAAGTCGCCGGGACCTGATGGTATTATGCCCGCCCAGTTTCAGATGTCCGAACGAGTGTCGTGTCGGTGGTTGGCGTCTATTTACGCGAGCTGCATAGGTAGGGGCTATATTCCTAGACTTTGGAGGAATGTGAGGGTTACATTTATTCCCAAGGCGGGTAAGAGCCCTCATGTATCCCCAAAGGACTTTAGGCCTATCAGCCTCTCTTCTTTTCTTTTGAAGACCCTGGAGAGGCTAATTGATCTTCATATAAGGGAGGAAATACCGCGGGAGCGGCTGTCGCATGCACAGCATGTCTGCTCGAAAGGCAGGTCTGTGGATAGATACGGCCCTGCATACGGTTGTTAAAGTCATTGAGGAGTCTCTTGAAGACAAGGAATTTGCAGTTGGTGCCTTTCTGGATATAGAAGGTGCCTTTAATAACATTCAGCCACAGGCAATAGTCGGATCCCTGGCGGAACTTGGGGTTGAGCCGGGTCTGGTAAGGCTCGTCAATCACCTTCTCCTGGACAGAACTGTCGTGGCGGAATGGGGCAGCGCCTCCATCCAGCGAAGAGTGAGTTGAGGTACTCCACAAAGAGGGGTTCTCTCACCACTCCTTTGGGTCGTTGCTATCCATGGCGTACTGAAGGAGCTGGAAAGGGAAGGCTGCACGGTTATTGCCTATGCTGACGATGTTGCTCTCATTGTCAGGGGTAAGTTTTTGAGCACCATTTTTGATATCATGCATGGGCTCCTTAATTTGATCGTGAAAAGGTCTGCAGAGTGTGGGCTCGCGATTAATCCTACCAAGACAGAGCTGGTATTATTTACCAGGAGGTACAAAGTACCGGTCGCCCATCCTCCTTCAATAGGTGGTGCCCAGTTGGTGCTTTCTGACCGGGTCTGGTCTGATTCTGGATAGGAAGCTCTCCTGGGGGCCAAATATTGAGGAAAGGGTGAAAAAGGCTTTGGTTGCGGTGTACTGTTGTCGGGGTGCTATTGGGAAGAGATGGGGCCTTTCTCCCAAGGTAAACTATTGGCTTTATGAGACTATAATAAGGCCTATAATGTTTTATGGAGTGGTGGTCTGGTGGAACTCACTAGAAAGGGTATCTAAAGTTAAGCAGCTAGAGCGGGTGCAGCGGTCCGCGCTCATTGGGATCAGTGGGGCGCTTAGGACCACACCCACTCTCGCGCTCAACGTTATGCTTAACGTGCTACCTGTGGACATTGCAGGCAGGGTTGCAGCAGCCCATGCCGCAGCCGGGCTAGAGTGCAATGGATACAGATTCAGCTCGGCCTTTGGGCATTCTAAGATTCTTGCTAGCTTCAATTTTGCCCCTTCGGAAACAGGTTGCTGTCTGCCTGCTCCAGCTCGGAGGAGGGAGGCTTGTGGGGCGGTAGGACGGTGAACTTTTTCACGGATGGCTCGAAGCTGGATGGTAAGGTTGGGGGAGGGGTTTCTGCGAGGAGCTTTCCCTCAGCCGTAAATTTAGGCTTCCGGATTATTGCAATGTATTTCAAGCAGACGTGGCCGCAATCAAGGAGGCAGCCGATTGGCTACTTACCAATGTAATGCCCTCTAGACGGGCTAACATTTATTCGGAGAGTCAAGCCGCTATTAAGGCCTTAGGATCGCTAATGGTCAGATCCAAACTGGTCAGGGAACGCCTGACTTTCCTCGCAGCCGCCTCAGAGTATCTCGACGTTAGACTAATTTGGGTACCGAGCCATAGCGACATTGCAGGGAACTGCATGGCTGATGAGCTCGTTCGGCAAGGTACCCTGGAAGTCATTTCTAGGGAGGGGGTGGGGGCATTGTCCGTTGGGTATTCATGCGGTTAGGCTGAAGATAGTCTCTGACCCTTTCTGCCGCAGCTGTATGGAGGAGGATGAGGTGGATACATCTTGTCATTTTCGGCTCAGCTGCCCTGCATTTGCGAGACTGAGGTTCAAGTACCTAGGCTCGTACTTCCTTAGGACTCCAGAGGAGCTTTCTGGGGTGGAGATTGGTAATTTGCGTGATTCCATTCGGGGCACGCAATGTTTCTCAGGTTAATCTTTCCTGACTTTCCGAATCACGTTACCGTTCATAAATCAGGTGGTATCACAATGGACTCCTACTATATCTAAGTGAGTTCCCTTTGTGGGAACTACCACAGTAACCTTACCTAACCTAACATAATATCAATACCAAAATAAAACAAAATTGCGACAACAGGGACATAATTATTACAAACAATGTTTTTATAAACTTTTATAATTGTAAAATCGAATTAGGAGATGGAATATTTTATAACACAAGAACTTTGGTAATGAAAAATATTCTTACCAAGAAAACACAACTAATGTATTGAATTTTGAAAAACAAATAAATTTCTCTTAAATCGTAATTAATCAGGAAGGGAACATTGACAAAAGTAAGGAGCTAAAATTTCATAAAAATGTAAATTATGGAATAGGTACGATAACTTTCATCAGGAATCTGCATTCGGTTGGATGCTAACTGGTCAGATGGAAACAACTTTCCTAGCCAAAGAGTGCGAACCGTTTTCCAATAAAGTCAACTTAGATAAAAGTTTGGCCTCATTTTCGGAATAAGAGGATGTTCCGAAAATCATATAATAAAGACGAGATGAAATATCCGTGCTCATGCGGTACTATAGCGGGACTTCGGGAATCAGTCATCAACATCCTAATTCTGGGGCATTTGCCAACCCATATGTGGATGGATTCCACAAGAGTACTACCATGGATATGAAGACCTCCGTCCGTATGGCCGACCTTTGTTTCTCATTGAGTGATGAGGTTTAATCAAAGAACCCACCCAGAAACAAAAGCTTCATTTCATTCATAGTCTTGCTAAGTGAGAGCTTCAACAACCACTTTAAAGAAATCGCATCCGATTATAAATAAATAAGAGTTTTCAACCCTGGTTGAGTTGAGTCTTGTCTTAATCTTCATCTTCAGATAACCCGTCCGACCTGGAGCCGCTTACCGGTAGCCACTTTCTAGGCATCCATTAGCCACACCATAAATTGATGCAAACGAGAATCCTGCATCGATTGTAAATCGTTGGTAAAAACTAAATGCCCAACATTACATTCGGCAAAAGGTGGAATTCGGAATATCTCTCAGAGCTACAAAAGTGCAAAAAATGGAGACATCCACAGGCTAATCTCAAAATCGGAGGCCTCGTAATCATTAAATGGAGGATGGGACGAATCGTAGTCCTGCACCCAGGTATCGACAAACGGGTCCGAGTAGTAAACTGAAAAGGGACAGATTACGAGGTGACTCCATAAAGTGATCCTATTACTTCCCTACACCGAGCGAAATGATAAGGAAACAATAATCACTCAGCGAATCAAAACTAACGTCGCTACGAATTCTACTTCTCGACTTCCAGCACTAATTGGACCTCTGTTGGTCCTACTACTTTCCATTCCTCATTTGATCCTAACGCTCACACATAAGTAGTCCTAAAACAACCTTAACCGTAAAGAAGATTATCATTTTGAAAATAAATACTTGTGAATATTTTAGTTGGTTTACAACTACAAGCTCCACCAGAAATGGATTCATCAAATACATATACACACACACATGTGTCTATATCGGATATATATACATATTTGGAAAATATGTCCAACCATCAAAGGAGACGAAATTCATCCCGATGGTGATACTCAACAGAAACCCATTTTCAATATAGGTAAATTGGCGTTCTCCGGAACGCCGGTATGCAACATAGCAATACAGGGCCATACAGTGATAACTTCATATTTATTTTTTATTATTAAATTTTTAGAATTTGCAGCAACTCTTTACATTTCCTTATCAGCTGTCTTCGTGGTGCTTTGTTTTCCCTTTGCTGCTTATTAAAGCATCACGATGTTTTAAAGAACACATTATGTACCTTACATTGTGTTTTACGAGTATGTTGCTTTGGGCGAATAGAAAACAACACGTGTTTTTTTTGGAGCGTGGTCCTCTTAAGTGTGTATAAATTATTGGATCTTTAATGTAAAAAAACTCCAAAAATAATTTTTGGTGGTCTTAAGACCTTATTCACGACTTTCTGTTGTAAAACAAAACTTAAAATTGTAATTTTCCCTATTTATTGATTAAAATTGCGTATGCTAGCATTCTTATGTAAAAAATAATTTAAAGCGAAGTGTCTTAATTAATCGGCGCATGCCGGTTGTGCTTTTCTGATTTGCTGATCTAGCTTTTGCACTATTATCGATATTGATTTTTACAGCTATTTTAACGTTCGTTATTTGTCAAAAACAAACGTCCTCGTTTGTTTAAATGGATTGGTAAAGGCACTTCAGATGTTGTTACTTGTGTGTTGTCATCCAAGTTGATGCTCACGCTGTAGCTCGGTAGCTCTTTATGTTTTGTTTTAAAATTCTTTCTTATGACTCATGCAATGAACAACCCTGCAGATCAGACTGATAGTTGTTAATGAAACATTTCTTTGTCATTAAATTTGAGACTTACAATTAGAAACATTTTTTGTGACTTGAGACGATTGCGGTATTCAGTCAGAAAAAGCTTAAAAAAATTGCACCAAAGGCTGTGCTGAAAAGCAGTAGAGACAATTGGCTGACCGAATGTTCAGCTAGAGATGCACAACCAACCTCAATGAAAATCTGTTCATTGATAGCACACAGTATACTTATATTACTGCATTTTATGTGAACCGATTATTTAAAATATGTGTAAAAATTAGTACTATCAACAATCGATAAATGTAGCTTCTCATCCATATCCACATTCGATCAAAATGCCAGAACAAGACACATAAGCAAATTTAAACAATTGTTTTTTTTATTATGCGTTATGAAAATTAGGTGTTGTTTTTTTTTTACAGATTTAAGTAAAATATAGTTCGACCAAGGAGCATTCCCACGATAGTCGGTTCTACGATACCGGAACGACCCGGATCTATATCTGGCCAAGGACTGTCACTTCAGCAGCATTTCCCAAAATTTTATTTGGAATGTTTTATGCTGTTACAACAACAACAACGACCAATGAGCAAATTGAGTTCTACTTTATTTTCCCGTTTGTTCAATACTTTTCTCAATTTCTTTGTTTTGTGACCTGCTCAGGACCAGCTGACAAATTAGTGATAATGTGCCATTAGCACAATTGCTCAGAAAGAATAATGATTGCAATGAAGCTCTCCAAACAAATCTAACTCTTTTAGCAGAAATTGAACTGAGTAGCGGTGATAGGTATTCTGATAGTTGTCAAGACGATATTGTTGCTGACACAACAGTTATTTCAAATACTATAGCCATTAGCTATTGAAGGCGTTAATAATTTAATAAAATGGTGCAACAAGAGTAAATTGTTTTCCACTAAGCACTTGTCCAGTCTTTTGGCCCTCCGTAACGATATTGTTATATTGGATTCAATGAAACCAAAAAAAAAACAAACAAATATTACTGATTATATATTAAAAAAGATTAATTTTGTACTGGTTGTATGGGAACCTCCATCCCCCAGTAATTTGATTTAATTTTAATTTTTTTTAAATTAAAAAAAAAATAATGTTATGAACTGAACTGTTATGTTTTTAAATAAATAAATAAAACAAATAAAAAAATGTTTTTTATGTAGTTTTTGGAAGTACCTTAACTCTTACTTTTATTACGCTATTAAAAAAACGTCCAGAAATTAAAACATTTCGGAAATTAGAACTACCCCAAAAACAAAGTGGTTCTAATTTGCGAGCATCTACTGTAATCATTGGAGGTTTTCATCATCTCCAGGCTTGGGATTTCTTCTTCTTTGTCCGAGGGAATATTTGATTGCAAGATTGCTGGCAGAGGTTTGCTGGTTAGTATTTCATTAAAGGAATATTTTTGATTGCCGATCAAAACCGTTGAATTGTGATATTGTGAGGCATATGATCCAACAAGTTTCACCTTTTGGTTATCGATTTCGATTGTACCATTGTGTTGATTTAATAGTATGATCCCAGGTGATATATTTTTCACTAATGGGATGTGCTGATTATTGATTAGGGTGCATTCTTCTAATTTCTTCTGAGTAGTTGTGGGGCACAGGTATTGTTATTAATATGTATAATGCTCTTAAGATTACAAATTATTATATTATTGTTTTCATTACATTTTATTTTGATTCCAGACACTTTATTATTATTAAAAATTACAATATCCTCATAGGGAATATTATTAATGCTTTTATTCTTTTGTATTGGTTTAATCAATATGGAATCACAAATATCTTCATTCGGTAATGGTATTCCTACTATATACAATACAACTGTATTATTATAAGCAATTTTTATATTCGTAAGATCTAATGATTCTTCTACACTATTTAATGTAAAGTTTATTTTTTTCAAATACCAATTTTTCTAATTCTAATTCTTCATTCGATAAAATATATGAATTGACGATTTCTGTCTTAGCCCAATGATTTCCATAACGTGTGTTAACAATTTCTTCTCTTTTCTTGGATTGTACAGTTTTTAAAATCCTGTTTCATATCCTTGTTATATTATTTACTCTATCAAAAATTACTTTATTTAATACTACTTGATTGATATGATTGTCGAATATATTATATATTTGTCATCACCGATTATGACGTCGCACCAATTGAACTCATCGTCTGCGGCCCCCAATTCTGCTTGGGCAACAGTTGAGAACAAAAAAACAAAAAAAAATAAAGCGAAAGCGAATGCAAACTCGTGAGAGCAGTGAACTTGAGGTAGCTGATCGCTTTAAGTGGTTACATTTGTCTTCGTTCTTACCTATGGTCTCAACTGATAATGCCATTAGATACGTGGAGAAATATGCCGGTATTGATAAGAAGCATATCTTATGCTATAAGCTCATTAAAAAAGAGTCGAATGCGGATTATCTTAGGTACATAAACTTTAAGCTTGGTGTTAATGAGCATGATTATGAGGAAGTGCTGAAGCCTGAGATTTGGCCAGTTAATGTATCTATTCGGTTGTTTCGTTTTTTTCGAAAGCAGTAGAACCAACACCCTCTGAATTAGCTGCTCATACTAGTGCCAATAAAAGTATTAAGATATACTATGAAAATGCTTCTGAACTTATAAGCAAGTCTGATGATGTGCGAATGCTGAGCTCATATTGTGAATATGACGTTTTTGTTGTAACTGAGACTTGGCTCAACTCAAAATTTTTTGATGCAGAGTTTTTCAATCCGAACCTGTACGTAATTTTCCGTAAAGACAGAGATTCGGTTAAAACTGGATGTAGCCGCGGCGGCGGTGTGCTGATAGCTGTTCGCTGCAATTGTGAGGTTTCTCGTATCTCGTTGGAGGAGAATGACACTGTTCTTGACCAACTGTGTGTGCGAATTCGTGGCTTGCATGGTTTTCTTTATCTTTGTGTTTCTTATATACCACCTTTAAGTAATCATAATATCTACAAATCGCATGTTAATAACGTACTTCAGCATGTGATTGGTGACAACCAATTATGTGTTCTGGGGGACTTTAATTTGAACAATTTGTGCTGGTTATATCTAGATAATAATGTATTCTTAACTCCTTCGAATATTAATAGTCCTATTGAATCTTATTTTATCGACAATTTACTTGGCATGGGCTTAACTCAGACTAATAGTTTACCAAATAGTAAGAGTCGCTTGCTAGATTTGATTTTTATAAGTGACAACATGAGTTTTGTTGTATCGCAACCTGTTTCTTCATTATCCCGTGCTAGTGTACATCATATTCCTTTGTTGATAGATTTAGAATTTATTGAATTTTTTGAAGTCTGTTCTGAGAATACTAAAATTTCCTACAATTTCGCTGGTTGTGATTTTAAGATTTTAGATGGTGCTTTAGGTGAAATTGATTGGAATGTTCATTTTGGCGATTCTGAAGTTGCAGATTGTTTTAATATATTTAAAAATTTAGTGCTGGATGTGTGTTCGATACATGTTCCGGTTTTAAGAGCAATAAATATAAAATTCCGTGGTACACGAAAGAACTCAAAGTTCTAAAAAATTTGAGAAATAAGTTTTTTAAGAAGTTAAGTCAACAAATGAAAAACGTTTTTATGAATTATTTATCTCACATAGAAAAAAATTTCGTGATTTAAATAGGTCCCTGTATAAAAAATACATTCATATCTTTAAGCTAAATATTAAAAGTAATCCGAAGAGTTACATTAAATCGATAAAAAAAAGTTCAAGCATTCCTAGTACTGTTTATTATAATGATGCTTCTGCTTCCTGCCTTAGTGATGCAGCAAATTTATTTGCTGATTTTTTTTCGTCAAATTTTTTGTCTGATGATGATCTTCTTGAAGAAGACTTGGCAGGTATTCGAAAAAATATCTCAGAGAACTTGTTTTCTTCTACCGACTTTGGATCACTTATTCTGTCGGACGATGACGTCATTGAGGGTTTATTGAAGATTAAAAACTCTTCTCAAACTGACATTGATGGCCTATCTGTAACCTTGCTTCAAAAGTGTGCCTCGTTAGTGCAACCTTTAAAGCTAATATTTAATAAATCCCTGTCTGAAGGAATTTTTATTAACGACTGGAAGCTGACATCAGTCACTCCTATTTTCAAAAGCGGTAATAGGAGCGATATTTCTAATTATAGACCAATTACAAGGTTTATTTTAGTGTAAAACATCTAATTTGTCCTAGACAGCACGGTTTTGTAGCTAATAGATCTACGTTATCTAATCTGTGAGTTTTTTCTGAAGATTGTCACGTAAGCTTTCGTAATGGTTTCCAAATCGACTCAATCTATACGGACTTCTCTAAAGCATTTGACAAGATCTCCCATAAAATTTTAGTGACCAAATTGGAATGTCTTGAGTTTCACTCGACCTTCCTGGATTGGATTAAATCCTACTTGACAGCACAGTTGTTATTGATGGTGTTCCTTCGAATCAATTTATTGCCACCTCTGGTGTTCCGCAGGGTAGTATTTTAGGGCCTTTATTATTCATTTTATTTATTAATGATATCCGTTCTTGTTTCTCTTCTGCTAATTTTCTTCTGTATGCAGATGATCTTAAACTTTATGCTGAAATAAAAAGTTTGAGTGACTCATCCGTCCTACAGTCTGAGCTAATTAATCTATATTCTTGGTGCCTTATGAATCGTCTCTTTCTAAATATTAAAAAATGTCATGAAGTTACCTTTTCTAAACTTCAGAAACCTCTTTATAATCTTATCATATTAATAATACATATCTTGTTTCATTTGATTTTTTTGATTCCAGGTTCAATCTTATCATGCATTTAAACTATGCTGTCTCCAATTCGCTTGCTATGCTCGCTTTTGTACGACGCAACTCTTCGCATTTAGCTGACTCATATACTTTTAAAATATTATACTCTGCGTTTGTCCGGTCCAGTCCATATAAATCGTGTTGAGAGGGTACAAAAAATCTTTATACGGTTTGCTCTGTATTCTCTCAATTTCTCAGATCCGACTCCTTTGTATGAATCTCACAGTCGATTGATTAGTATTTTTCCATTAAGTGATAGAGGAACTCTTCTTGCACTATCTTTAATATTCCTTGCAAAAATTTTCGTCGTTTTAACATTTTTCGTATTGGCTCTTGCAAGACAGTAAATAGTGCCAATGCTCCAATCATTAGATTGTTATCTGAGTTTTACTATTTCTTACATTTTTTGGAAAAATTATTTTCTTTGTAAAAGATAAGTTGAATACTACACAATTGTTTTATATACATATATACATTAAGTTTCATTAATTGAGTTTCAATATAAATTTTATAAAACTGCATATATACTAAGACTTTGGATTGTTACTATATATTAATCTTAAATGTCTGTTCTGAACTAGTGTTAGACATTAGTGAATAAATAAATAAATAAATATTTGGTTCCCTAGAGTTACTAGGTCATCATGATCGGGATTTCCAGACTTTACCTAATGTATCCATCAATTTTTTAAATCTTCTAGGTTTGAGTTTAATTTAGAAGAGGGTTTTCAGAAGTCTAAATTTAATTTAAATGTATATTCTGTATGGTCCTGTTTGAATTTTGCCAGTCCTGTATCGAATGTTGCTAACTGTGAGTTTGTATAGTCTATTATTTTGAGGTCTGCGTACACTAGGTGCACAAAAAGTTTGTAAGAGAGAGAAGTTTTAAAGAAAAAAATGTTTACTAAAATCTTATTAAGTCTTAATGTTGCATTTATGTATGTACTTAGCATCGTTTTTCTTGCTACACTAGATTTTTCTTCTTTCAAAATCTCTCTACTAGATCCTACTCATCTGTTTATTCTAACGTAAATTATATCTCCAGCGTATTCTTTCATGGGTTTCCATGTTTTAAATGAGTTTCCAAATCTTTTGCTTGTCTTTTCCGAAGAGTTTCTATGTATAGTTTTTCGAAGTGATAAATGTCTCTATAGGTCTCTTTCATGTCGCTGAATGTATGGATTAGTTATAACCATAGGTTAGGTTAGGTTACTGTGGTAGTTCCCCAAAGGGAACTCACTTAGACATAGTAGGAGTCCATTGTGATACCACCTGATTTATGACCATATGTGCATCGATCTAATAGTTCTTGAAATGAGCGATGAGTGCGTTCTGTTTGAAGGCAACGCATAATTTCAGATAAGGTGGAATGAAATCTTTCCACTTGTCCATTAGCTGTGCTTGCGTGTAGGGGTTTTTTAAAGGTTTTAATTTCAAGTTGATGGTAGAAGCATAAATTGTATGGAAGCTGAATTTAAGGTCTTCTCATTGTCGGTAACTATTATTTTGGGTATACAGAAAGCGAAAAGTATTTCTCGTAGGGGTTCTCTAATATCTTCTATTATCTTTGATTATATTATTTTAACTTGTGCATGTGTAGAGAACTTATCTACCGCGGTTAGTACCATTTTTTTCTGTATTGTAAATATCTATATGTACTAATTCACCAGGATATTGAGGAACTGGGGTTTCAAGCAATTTTAGTTTATTGGGGTGACGATTGTATTTATTTACAAATTCTGTATTGTTTAATCATTTTTTATATTTGTGTTTTCATCTTAAAAAAATAACATCTTTATGGTGAGGCGCTATTTCTCCCTATTTCTATGTGCCCGTTTATGTTCCTTTAGTATTTCTTCAATTTGTGCATTTTCATTTGCTATGTCTTCTACTTTTGTTTGAGTATAATGATTTTTATAACTGCAGCAATGATAAATTGGGTTCACTGATTATGTGTCTTCGACTGCCGGAATTATATTGTGTGATGAGCTTTCATCTGAATGTGTAGCAATTGATAGGGAATTCACTACATTGGCCTTCCCAGGTATGTATCGTAATTCGTAATTATATTCTTCGAGTATGGCTTTCTTACGTTTTAGTTTTGTAATTCTCATTACTTAGGGCGTATGCCAGAGGTTGATGTTCTGTATGTATTTATTTAATTACCAAATTATAGTAAGCACCTTTTTCGGTTTACTGGATAACTTTATTCGGTTGTGCTAAATGTTCTTGATATAAAAGTTATTGGTTTACCTTTTGCTCTAAAACGGCGTCTACCGCATGTTTTGAGTCACCTGTGGTAAGGTAAAATTCTTTATTATAGTCAGTATATTGAAAAATTACGGCTTTGGATATCAAATTGGATTTAATTTTATTAAATGCTTCGTTTGCTTCTTCATTTAAGTGTATTTGGATTTTTTTAAACTATTTTTATTTTTTTATTACGGCTTTGGATATCAAATTGGATTTAATTTTATTAAATGCTTCGTTTGCTTCTTCATTTAAGTGTATTTGGATTTTCTTTAAACTATTTTTAGAATTCACCTCTCGAAGTAGGATCAGTGCTGTCGAAATGCTACTATAGTAGTTTTTTAATCCTTTTTTGTTGCCGTACTACCATACTACTACTTTCATACTCCTTTCACTACTTTCGTTAATATATTTTTGTCTTTTAATGTATTATTTATGATTAGTTGAATTTTAATTTCAAAATTTAGTTCATACATTTTCTCTTCGTATACTTTTCAAAATATTAATTGTTGGCAAGCCTGTGGAATTGGCGTACGCACATACCATTGTCTCTTTTTCACATTCATACATATGTATGTTTGTAGTAGAGATGATTGCTGATACTGACAGTTCAAAAATTTCGTGGAATAGCGGTAAATGTATTCTTTGCGAAAGTTGAATGAATGTAACGCTTGATATTTTGTGGTGCGCTCTATTGTTTGACTTTAGTGTTTTAAATTGTTTAATTTACAAAGTGAACTACGAGTATATAAATGGAGAGGTAAATTAATTATTTATTCAAAGTGTTCCTTATAAATTAACATGTGCCGTGAACTTTAGATTCTTTGCAAAAAAGCCCAAGCCAACGGTAGGTCCGAATGCTGCTGTTGTGTCTGCACAACCAATCTGGATGATGATGAAAGTGTTTTGGCGTCCAATTCTAGCGCAAATGAAAATTTAAAAGTCAGCCAAAAACAAAAATTTCACGCTAAGTGGAGTGTTGAATTTGATTGGGTGATTGAAAAAATGACAGTGCCTTTTGTAAATATTGCCAGCTAAAATTGCCTAATAACAAATGCCATCTTTTACGTCACGCGCAATCTCAAAGGCACGATAAATGTCGGGTTGCAATAAAAAATCAGCCAAAAATAGAAGTACAAACTACAGAATTTCAAAGCGAACTCAATAAAGTTAAAACTGCAGACATAATTTGTGCAACATAATTTACCGTTTCTTTTAATTAAACCATTGCTTGAACTTATAAAGAATGTGGCTGTGGATTCAACAATAGCAAAATAATACATACAATTGGCAAGACGAAAGCAACTGAAACGGGTAAGACAATTATTCTCAACGAATCGAACAAAACTATTGCTGAAATACTGAAAAATCAAAAGTTTTCGATGATAATCGAAGAGACTACCGATATCAGCATTTCTTAATGCTTGGCAATTGTTGTTCGATATTTTAATTAAACTAAAAACAAAGTTCGTGGCGATATTACAATTGGAAAAATGTGATGCCATATCCATTTTTGAGGCAATACAAAATCTTTTTAAAAGCTTAGGAATTCCTCTAAAAAACTGCATAGGTTTTGCATCCGACAGCGCTTCGGTGATGGTTGGCAAAAATAATAGTGTTAAAGCTTTATTATTAAAAGAAATGCCTCATATATTTACAATGGGTTGTATATGCCATTCAATACACCTTTGCTCATCTTCCGCATCAAAAATGTTACCAAGAAACGCAGAAACTTTGGTAAGAAATATATATTTCTACTTTTCACACAGTGCTAAGAGGCAATTGGAGTTTAAGTAGTTTCAAGAGGCATTTGATGTTCAACCGCATAAAATACTGAAAACTTCAAAAACTAGGTGATTATCTTTAGAAACCAGAGTCTTGGAGCAGTGGACACCACTGCAACACTTTTGTTTAAGCGAGAAATACCATGTTTCTACAAAAGCAAATTTTGATTTAGCATTGAATATTCAAGATGAGTTAAATGATTCCAACAAATTTTATTTATTGTTTTTAAATTATGTACTTAAGTTAACAAACAAATTAAATAAAGAATTTCAAGCTGAGACAGTAAAAATTCACGTATTTCTTCCACACGTTAAGGCATTTTTTAAAACAATTGTAACAAATTTTATAAAAAAAGAATTTTGCACTTTTGACGTAAACGTAGAAAACATTAATTACTTTAAGGAACCTAAAGATATATATTGTGGACCAAAAGCAGAATTGTTTTTAACTTCTCAAAACTTCTCCGAAAATGAGAAAATTGCTTCCAAAAATATTTGTAAGAATTATTATATTACATTATGCAAAGAAATTCGCAAGCGGATAAATTTTAAGGATCCAGTTTTGGAGGCAATTACAGGTATAAATCCTAGCTCCTTAACTGCGTCGTTGGTAACTATAGCATCTTGCCTTCCAAATTTTATTGGCGAAAATGATGTCGAAGAACTAGATTTTGAGTGGCGAATCCTCATAAATTCGGATTTTATTTCAAAGGATTTAGAATTTGAAGAATTTTGGTCTGCAGTATTTAAAATGAAAAACGCTTCCAACGACGCTATGTTTCCACTTATATGTATCTATATTGTTGCCTACTTTTTTTTACTCTGCCACACAGCAGTGCAACGGCAGAGAGAATATTTTCTCAATTGTCTCTCATTAAAGATAAAAAACGAAATTGCTTATGTACAGAAACTGTAAATGCTATTATGACTGCAAAAGAATTGCTGGTTGATTCTAATTCAAATACTTGGAAGCCATAAAAAAACATTTTAAGTGCCTATATGTAGGCATTAATTATTATTTATTATATGACAATAGCATAAATAATGTATAGGTGTTAAGTTGAAGTCTTTTTTATTAATTTTTTAATTTAATTTGGATATAGGTATATATATATTTTTTTTGAAAATGCAAAATACATATTAATTTTAATAATTGAATTAAATACATTGAAAAAAAATATAAAACTATTGTGTTTTTCATAGTTTATTTGACTAATTATTCAAAATATTGTAAAAACTACTTTTTTATCAAAATTCTACTATTATTTGAAAAAACTACTATTTATTTTACATCATGCTACTCTCTGAGATACAAAAACGATATCCAGATAGGCCTAGGTATGATCGTAAGTAAGGAAAATTTGCTATTGATTGCACTTTGTTGAAATTCCATCACAAAATTCGACAAATCCTAGATTTAGGGTTTTAAAAAAAATCGCATTTGTCTAGTTTTACTTTCATGTTTGCTTTGTTAAAAGTATTGCAAATTTTTTCTGTATGTTTGGAATGTGACTTTTTGTCCTTGCTAAATATAATTAAGTCGTCTATGTAAATTTTACCTAGTTATTCTCATAGTATGTCATCTAGCATTGAATTCCTACGAGAAATTTGATGGAAACCGCTTTTTAAGTCAATTACTGAGAATATATATTATTTCCGGTATAGGATACCTACATATCTCCAGTTGTAACTACATATATTTAGTTTTATATAGTCAATCACAATTCGCCTCAAGCGTTGGTTTTTTTAGGTACAACCCAGGCAGGTGAGTTATAGGGTGATCTTGAATTTTGTAAGATTCCATTCTCTAGTAATTTATTTACTTGATCAATGAATTCTTTTTTAATATGATACGGGTAGGATTTAGGATGCGTTATCGTTTCCTATTGCTTACTTAACTGGACTGGATACATTTTTATTAGATCCTGTGTCTAACAAATATTTAAATTTCGCAGCCCTTTGTTTTGCATCTAAAATAAGGTAACGATGAGCTATTTAGTCTAAAAATTGTACGTCGGTCAAGTCAACCATTTCTGCAATTGTGTTATTGTAATTTGATTCATCGTAAGTTTGCTCATTGTTGTCGGATTGGTCATTGTAATTGTATAGGCTTTCGTCATATTGGCCCTCTGGCGATTCGTAAGATTTTATGTCAAAGTTCCAATTTTTTGAGGCGCTTGACGGTCTTTTGCCTAAATCTTGGGGTTTCATCGGTTTTCGATGTCCTTATACTCTCATTTACGTCCATCAGTTGAGTTGGCTTAGGAAATCTAGGAGGAGCAGTGTTTTGGTGTGGGAAATAAATATTGGTTCTGGTTTGGCCACCTATACTGTTGGTTGAATTGCTTTGGATTCTGATTTCACTGATTAGATGATTTAAGGTTTTGGTGATTATGATAGTAGTTTTGTGGGTTGGAATATACCATGGGATGTGGTAGATAAGCCAGCTCAGGGTAAACTTTTGATGAATTGTGTCGGTTTAATGGTTGATGATATCTAGGTTGGTTGGATTGTTGTCGCGTCTGCTGCTGATTTATGCCTACCTTACGAGAAGTTGATAGTGTTTTATGAGTTTGGTTATTGACATGCTTAGCTATGATGCTTTGGCTTTCTAATTTAAGACAAAGATGAATTGCTTGGGGTAGGGGTTTTTGTTCTTTACGGCCAAAAAGGCTAGAAAGATCACCAAGAAGTCCTCTGATGAAGATACTGAGGACTTAAGTTCGGTAATTCTCTGTTAACCGGTAAAGTGCTTCTTCTCCTATCCCCACACAATCTATTTTGTTCAAAACTAATGATAAGCTTCCGTACTTTTTCTGATAAAATTCATTAATGAACATTTGTCCTTGTATGAGACATGCCATTTGATATTCTGGAGTACCTACATATGTATATCTCGTTTGTGGCGTAGTGAGTAGTAAAGCAGCGGGAAATTGCTGCCGAAACTAAAGGGGTATTATAGGATTCCAAGGCTATGCTCGCTTTTCTATTTGCCAATTAACGATATTGCTTGTTATATCTTATAGTGTTGACTTTAATATTATAGTTGTT
The DNA here is from genome assembly GCA_951828415.1 of Anomoia purmunda. Lineage (NCBI taxonomy): Eukaryota > Metazoa > Arthropoda > Insecta > Diptera > Tephritidae > Anomoia > Anomoia purmunda. The sequence continues at coordinate 45,671,284 of OX639994.1, read as the reverse complement.
ATCGTATACAAATAAATGTATATTACACGGGCTTACCTATTTCACAACTGAAGTGTGAATATTTTGGTGACTGGTGAAAATAAAAGTTCTGGTTTTTTAATCATAATTTGTTGTAAGTAATTGTTTGCTTGAAAGGTGTATTATGATAAGCGGTTGTAGCACATTGGAGGCAATCTGACCGTTTCTCATTTGTTTTATAAAAACCGTACAGAAAACGTAAAAATGCGAAAACATATAGAGAAAAAAGAACGATCAGTAAAGGAGGTAAAAAATATTACCGTACCACCTATGCGAGGAGAGGCAATTCACACGGGACTGCCCTATTTTTCGAGCTAAAGCACCAGAAAAGAGGCAGCGGGAAGTATTTCCGACAATAGCCAGAGGAGCAGAATCTCGAACTTCCCGACGGCTGCTCGCATTGAACGATGCCGGGAACATGGAGAGACTCGGCCTTTTCGACCACGTCCATCAGCTCGGCAACAGCGCGCTCGAAACCAAGGTTTTGCCGTACGCCCCATTAACATACCACGATAACGCCAACTTTACGACCTATTACGGTGATAGATCCGACGGTGGTGGTCAAATTGGAAGAAGGCGCCTCCATCTCGTTCACGTCCTGATAGACGTTTGCACCTCGACATCGATCGTTTCCGACGACTTGGCGCGTAATCGCTGGCGCGCAAAGGGGGGCAAATATGCCCAAAATAAACGGATGCCTACATTCGTCTGGCCGACCCGAAATTTGATAGGTCCATAACAATATGCCTGGCATACTACCAGGCACGCTTCCGAGAACATTTGATCCTCTGTTCGCTCAAAGTAGCCAGTATGTTTAGGTGTCCACCCTAAATCTTTCTAAAAATATTACTACCCTAATGTGCGGTTTTCCCATACCGGTTAGTTTCGAAATTTCTAAAGAAAAGTTTCGTTGATATAACTTTCGTCAAGTTTCCCCTCAACCAAATACTATATATGGCTTTTGGGGGTCCACTTGGCTTTCTATTGTTTTTGCTATTCACTTGCCCCGGAGCATTTCAAAGGAGGGCGCACTCAGCTAACCAATTTCTTAAAGGTAAACACATTGTAACCATTTATATATTACACGCACACAAATATGTATATATAGGGTCTTGCAATAGGGACGCTACAAAAGTAGACCAATAGTGACAGCAAACGACGCCATATTTTTTCCCGCTCTTTTGACATTTATCTTCAGTAAGGTCTGCCATTTCATCATGCTGTCACTATCGGTCTACTTTTGCAGTAAAGTAAAGGAAGCACAAATACAGGACTGGTGGGACGCGACTGTAGCTGACAAACAGTATCCGTACAATAAAATATCCAATCGTGAGCTACCTTAGGACATATAAGTTTTTTTTCAAAATATGGGGTAGGCGCTACTCTACTATATTAGATATTAGGAAGTGGGCACGCACTACCTTCCCGCCTCTAAGAACAGTATAGGCATTAGTGGACGGGTAGGTGCTACTCCCTCTCATCTAAGAACAGTATAGGTAATAGGAGACAGGCAGTTTCTCTTTCTTCTCCTCTAAGGGCAGTATAGGTATTGGCAGACAGGCTGGTGCTACTCCCTCTCCTCTAAGGATATATATTGAGAGACGAACAGGTTCCACTCCCTTTCATGGAATGTTGTGGACAGGTCCTTATCGCACTCCTTTAGTAATTGTTTATTTATTTATTTCCTTACTTATTAATATACATAGACACTTGAGACTTATGTACTAACAAAATATTTAATTAATTACAACTCAAAAATTAATTTTTCAATTCAAATGTAAGTACCGACAGAGTTCAGACAGAGTTCTATTTAGTTTAGCATTAGCACCGAAGACTGTTCTGTTTACACAAACACGAAAAATTTCATAATTACGAAAATTTCTGAACGGAGCATTATATTTTATTCGCTGAAGAGTGATCAACCTTGCCGGAAAAGAGATCAGACATAAACTAGACTGACAAGCGAGTTCTCCTACCGGATAATGATAATAAGCTTATTAATCGACAACGTGAATCGTAAGTGCAGAGCAAAACGAAGAAATATCTTCTGGATTCTTTCCAATCGTTTTATGTGAATCGCGTATAATAGCACCGTATTCAAATTTGGAACGAACAAAAGCAGAGTATAATATTTTGTAATTGTCAAGGATCGGAAAAATGATAAGAGTGGAGTCTCACAAATGCAAGCATGCGTGATGGATTCGAGACTATGAAATTTAAATGCTAATACTGGTATCAAATATACGCCTTTGAAAAATCTTTCTAAATTGCGTCAATTTGATGAAAAACAATCTTCAGTAAAAACTAAAAGATTAGACACCGTGGATCTTGCAGCAACAAATCCGCACGTTGCCAACATGCGATTTATAGACACAATCACCACTTAGTGGCGGTATGTAAGAAACGCACATGCAAAGCTATCCTTGAAAACTTGATCGAGTAGAGAGTCACTATCATTTAGTTGACAAAGCGAAGCCCGTAAATTGCACCGAGCTGCAATCAACACACCGCCCCCTCTGCTACAACCAGTTCTCGCCAATCAAAGCAATTCAAATTGAAATACTCAGCATCAAAAAAGTTAGAGTTAGCCATGCTTCGGTTAAAACAGAAACATCGTATTCTAAAAAAGAACTTAACATGCAAACATTGTTGGACTTACTTCTGAGTCCAGAAGTATTTTGGTAATAAATTTTTATGGGTGAACATAAACGTTTGCCGGCCACACCTCCGGTTTCATTAGATTTTCATACTCCGATTCACGGACACCCAGTTTAAAATTTACATACTGACTTCTCCTCTTTTTTATCAATAACCTGCTGCGTGCGCATGCTTCACAGCATAATCGACAATGTTCTCTGGTAGGACCGAAGGTTTAAAAGAAGCTAAATGTAACCAATTAAAGCGGGACCCAAGCAGTGCATTGTTATTGCTGGTTCTCACTATACATTTTGGTTGTTTCTGCTACTTCTATTTCTCACTTCAACCCACGCAGAGTCACTGCTGAGCTTAACGTCGATTGATGGTTCATTTGCTCCGAGTTAGCAATTTTGTTGCACTGATGTTGGTAAGCGACATCGTAGTTCTAGACGCGCTGTTGGTGGTAAGTGACTCAGCACTTTAGAGTTTTTCAGCATTTATTGCAAGAACAGATAAGCCAGCAGAGCCTCACGAATTAGCACAATAGGCACAATAGACACTGAAAAATTTGCGGATAAGTCAGCATACGCATTGGTAAGTTATGTGTTAGCACAACTGTAGCAGAGCTGACGGCAGAGAGTAATCAACTAGAGTTTAGAAGCTGTTTTTTAAGTTTTTAGACCTCTGCCACAATATCAGCAACAAAAGTATGCAAGTTAGTGTTTAAACAGTTATCAAAATTAAACACTAAATTAGCATATTTTTCACGCAATTAGAAATGTTTTCTTCTATGCCCTTGCTCGAATGATGAAATACGGTCTTGCAAAGCGAACGGCTTAGTGTATTATCTTTAGCAATAGGTTTAGCGCCCACACCATAACGCGTACGTAATAGCGACATAACTATAATTCTTATTAAATTATAAATACAAAAATAAATTCAAGAAAATTCAATACGAGGCTCCGAAAACACGTTCGTACGACCTAGTGCAAAATCGAAGCAAACAGAAATACGAACGACACTGAGGACTAATGACGCCAAGTCATACCAGGTAAATTTGTTCGCTGTAACTTACCCCTTTTTCATATTTACGATCTCAATAAATTTTAATCGATTAAAGAAAGGTTGAAATCAGGGAAGTCACTATGAGACCAGGTCTCAGAAACAAAAGAAACCAAAAATGACATCCACTGCAGACTATTCGAAAACAAGTCTAGGAAAGTCAAGTTTGTCACGTCTTAGACTTCGTGCTTAAGTGTGTACTACATTAAAACCATATTTTTATTTACACAAAATGTCAATAAGAATTTTCTTATTTCCGTTAACGCCAGGGCAGAGGAGCTATGAGGAAAAATGTATAATTGAGAGGGGGAACAGAAGAAAAAAAAAATGATTATATACAACGCGAACAATTGGGAAACATAACAGCTATACTTAAACATAAATTACACAGTGTGACACTCAAAAATACCTGGGAAGTGATGTTAGTTTTCCTGTACACCAATATTATTTTTAAAATCACGCCGATGACTTGTATCCGTAAATAAGCCACAAATGTAGCAGAACTTATTACGCTTGTAGCACATTTTAGTTTTACTTTACCACGATTCTTAGAATGAAAATCGGTTGTTAATTAGCTAAGATATGGGCTAAGAAGTGCGCAAAAGCACGAAAAATCGGTTTTTTAAGTTTAAGTCGAGATTTCGGGGGTGTTTAACAAATTCCAAAATTGGATTCTCGTTCTACTCGATAAGACCTACAGGAAAACTAACATCACTTCCCAGGTATTTTTGAGTGTCACACTGTGTAATTTATGTTTAAGTATAGCTGTTATGTTTCCCAATTGTTCGCGTTGTATATAATAATTTTTTTTTCTTCTGTTCCCCCTCCCAATTATACATTTTTCCTCAAAGCTCCTCTGCCCTGGCGTTAACGGAAATAAGAAAATCCTTATTGACATTTTGTGTAAATAAAAATATGGTTTTAATGTAGTACACACTTAAGCACGAAGTCTAAGACGTGACAAACTTGACTTTCCTAGACTTGTTTTCGAAGAGTCTGCAGTGGATGTCATTTTTGGTTTCTTTTGTTTCTGAGACCTGGTCTCATAGCGACTTCCCTGATTTCAACCTTTCTTTAATCGATTAAAATTTATTGAGATCGTAAATATGAAAAAAGGGTAAGTTACAGCGAACAAATTTACCTGGTATGACTTGGCGGCATTAGTCCTCAGTGTCGTTCGTATTTCTGTTTGCTTCGATTTTGCACTAGGTCGTGCGAACGTGTTTTCGGAGCCTCGTATTGAATTTTCTTGAATTTATTTTTGTATTTATAATTTAATAAGAATTATATGTAGTTATGTCGCTATTACGTACGCGTTATGGTGTGGGCGTTAAACCTATTGCTAAAGATAATACACTAAGCCGTTCGCTTTGCAAGACCGTATTTCATCATTCGTCCAAGGGCATAGAAGAAAACATTTCTAATTGCGTGAAAAATATGCTAATTTAGTGTTTAATTTTGATAACTGTTTAAACACTAACTTGCATACTTTTGTTGCTGATCTTGTGGCAGAGGTCTAAAAACTTAAAAAACAGCTTCTAAACTCTAGTTGATTACTCTCTGCCGTCAGCTCTGCTACAGTTGTGCTAACACATAACTTACCAATGCGTATGCTGACTTATCCGCAAATTTTTCAGTGTCTATTGTGCCTATTGTGCTAATTCGTGAGGCTCTGCTGGCTTATCTGTTCTTGCAATAAATGCTGAAAAACTCTAAAGTGCTGAGTCACTTACCACCAACAGCGCGTCTAGAACTACGATGTCGCTTACCAACATCAGTGCAACAAAATTGCTAACTCGGAGCAAATGAACCATCAATCGACGTTAAGCTCAGCAGTGACTCTGCGTGGGTTGAAGTGAGAAATAGAAGTAGCAGAAACAACCAAAATGTATAGTGAGAACCAGCAATAACAATGCACTGCTTGGGTCCCGCTTTAATTGGTTACATTTAGCTTCTTTTAAACCTTCGGTCCTACCATAGAACATTGTCGATTATGCTGTGAAGCATGCGCACGCAGCAGGTTATTGATAAAAAAGAGGAGAAATCAGTATGTAAATTTTAAACTGGGTGTCCGTGAATCGGAGTATGAAAATCTAATGAAACCGGAGGTGTGGCCGGCAAACGTTTATGTTCACCCATAAAAATTTATTACCGAAATACTTCTGGACTCAGAAGTAAGTCCAACAATGTTTGCATGTTAAGTTCTTTTTTAGAATACGATGTTTCTGTTTTAACCGAAACATGGCTAACTCTAACTTTTTTGATGCTGAGTATTTCAATTGTTTTGATAGGCGAGGATAGAGATCCCATTAAAACTGGTTGTAGCAGAGGGGGCGGTGTGTTGATTGCAGCTCGGTGCAATTTACGGGCTTCGCTATGTCAACTAAATGATAGTGACTATCTACTCGATCAAGTTTTCAAGGATAGCTTTGCATATGCGTTTCTTACGGTGCCGTGACATAATCCCCACGGACATACTCCCCATTACAATTATGGGGATTATAACTTCTTTTTTTTCGGCCATAACCCCCATAATGGATTGGGGATTATGTCCAAAAAAAAATCGGTCATAATCCCCAGAAAGTAGCGGACATAATCCCCGTAATAATGGCGATTATGTCCAAAATGATGGCGGACATAAACCCTATTATGGGGATTATGACCATTTCCGATACGGTCATAATCCCCACCTTTGTTTTTGAAATATTACATTTTATTCATGACAATCACGTAAGTAATACGAAGCGTATACATCAGTATTTTATCTAAATTTGTGAAAGGTATCATTTTATTTCATTCGTTAGAGTATCCTGAAATAGAAATGTTGAGCGCAAATTGTGAATCTAAAGCGCCGCAGGGGAAAATTTTTTAAACAACTCGCCGCGATTTGTTTAAAAAATTTTCGTAATTTTAGTAAATAAAAAGTAGTTCAAAATTTTTTTTCGATTTTGTAAGAAATTTTCTCAGTTTTGCTTAGTAATAAATAATTTAAATATTCTTTAAAATTGCAGGTATTTCCCTTTGCTTTTGTTCTTATGTCAAATAAGAAACAAAAAGCATATCAGCACGTCTTGCAGTTTATTAATTCGAACTTACTCGAAATGAAACCAAAATCTTTTACGACTGATTTTGAAAAGGGAATGAGGAATGCCATCAAAACGATATTTCCAGAATGTCGATTGAAAGGATGTTGGTTTCATTTAGAATTCCGACATATTTCCGTTGTACATAAATTTATTATTCATTTAACCAAAAAAAGTAATTTTTTAAGTTGTTTTACTCCCCATGGGGATTATGTCCGCTTCGGCGGTATGTAAGAAACGGTGCCCGGACATAATCCCCACGGACATAATCCCCATTGCAATTATGGGGATTATAACTTCTTTTTTTTCGGTCATAACCCCCATAATTGCAATGGGGATTATGTCCGTGGGGATTATGTCCGGGCACCGTTTCTTACATACCGCCACTAAGTGGTGATTGTGTCTATAAATCGCATGTTGGCAACGTGCGGATTTGTTGCTGCAAGATCCACGGTGTCTAATCTTTTAGTTTTTACTGAAGATTGTTTTTCATCAAATTGACGCAATTTAGAAAGATTTTTCCAAGGCGTATATTTGATACCAGTATTAGCATTTAAATTTCATAGTCTCGAATCCATCACGCATGCTTGCATTTGTGAGACTCCACTCTTCTCATTTTTCCGATCCTTTACACTTACAAAATGTTATACTCTGCTTTTGTTCGTTCCAAATTTGAATACGGTGCTTTTATACGCGATTCACATAAAACGATTGGAAAGAATCCAGAAGATATTTCTTCGTTTTGCTCTGCACTTACGATTCGCGTTGTCGATTAATAAGCTTATTATCATTATCCGGTAGGAGAACTCGCTTGTCAGTCTAGTTTATGTCTGATCTCTTTTCCGGCAAGGTTGATCACTTTTCAGCGAATAAAATATAATGCTCCGTTCAGAAATTTTCGTAATTATGAAATTTTTCGTGTTTGTGTAAACAGAACAGTCTACGGTGCTAATGCTAAACTAAATAGAACTCTGTCTGAACTCTGTCAGTACTTACATTTGAATTGAAAAATTAATTTTTGAGTTATAATTAATTAAATATTTTGTTAGTACATAAGTCTCAAGTGTCTATGTATATTAATAAGTAAGGAAATAAATAAATAAACAAATACTAAAGGAGTGTGATAAGGACCTGTCCACAACATTCCAAGAGAGGGAGTGGAACCTGTTCGTCTCTCAATATATATGTGAGATGGTTACCCTGAACACCGACCGAATCTGGCATCACCAAGACAACGGTCAGGAGTAACTCGTGCGAAGAGAGAAGTGAGTTGCAGAAAAGTTGATATAGACAGCAGCAGGCGTAACTCCAATTTTCGTTCATTAATTTTTATATTAATTTTGTAATTGAAGTACATTTTCTTTATTTAATTAAATCATCTTAATCAATATACGCAATATTGAACAACAATAAACGATTCATTGTTTACATGGGGGCTCAACCCTTTGAACGTTTTTAAGTGGAATGTGGTTGCGTTCATCAAAAAAAGCAGAGCCGAAGCAGCAAAAAGAAAGCAGAACAGCCGACGAATACAGGAGCCGTACAGAGTAGCGACCAGAAGCCGAGGTCGAGATAAGTACAGCAGCGAGTTCAGTAGAAGCAGATCAGTTAAGCAGAACGAGTGGGGAAATTGATTTCAGCAGCAACAGCAGAGAAAAGAACGTAGAAGTTATAGCAGCAGTTCTAAAATCAACAAACAAAAAAGCAACGAGTTCAATTTCAACAAACGCAGTAAAATATACGTTCATCAAAAACGAAATGGCAAAAGAGGGTAGTAACGATTTCAGCGAATTAGTCAAAGCGCTGACGCAAAGCATTGAGCAAAGCAGCAGAAATGGCGTAACAGTTGACGGTTTTGCAAAAATAGGGCCAGAATATGATGGCTCGTCAATACCAGTGCGACCATGGATTAGCAACTTCGACGCAAATGCTGAGGCATACGAATTGACTGCAAAACAAAAATATGTAAATTCTCGCAATAAGATGAAAGTCACAGCGAAATTGTTGGAAACAGCAACGGTATCAACCTACGAAGCGTTATGCGAGATTTTAATCGAGGAATTCGACAGAAAGCTGTGCAGTAACGAAGTACATAAAATGTTAAGAGAACGGCGAAAGAAGGTAACAGAAAGTTTAAATGAATATGTATTAAATATGCGAAAGAGTGCTGCATTAGGGTGTATAGATAATGAGTCAGTAATAAAATATATTGCTGATGGTCTACAAGTGCGTGACGATCTAAAATATCCCCTTTATAGTGCGCCAACATTTAAAAACTTGATTAAATGTTATGAGTTAATAGAGTCAGTCGGAAAAAGTGGTGCAGTTGGAATGCAGCATGAAAATAAACAAATTAAAACAGAGAAGAATAACAAATCAGATGCACTGAAACATTGTTTTAATTGTGGCTCGGCACAACATAAGCGTGCTGATTGCAAAGAGCCGACGAAATGTTTTAAGTACAATGGAGCGGGGCATATGGCAAAGAATTGCACAGATTTTAAAAAAAATATTAATGTAGTAAGTCAAACTAGATACAAGGTTGTGAAAGTAAACAACAATAATATTTCATGTCTTGTTGATACCGGTGCTGATGCATCGCTAGTGAGCAAAGCTATGTATGAAGAAAAATTTGCTGGGTGCGCAATGCAAATAAGTCGTGCGAAGTTGTACGGTCTGGGAAATATTGCTAGGCCTGTATTAGGCAAATTTCAAGCACAAGTCGAGATAGATGGTCTAAATATACAACACACATTTTTGGTAGTACCAGATGGGAAAATAAACGTAGACGTTATTTTAGGGTACGATTTATTGCAAAAATTCACAATAATTTTAGATGCAAATGGGTACAAATTTGTGCAAGCAGCCGAGACCATGAATGAAGAACAATTTCAAGGCAATGTTTATAAAACTGATCTCGACGTCGATGTTGACTTGCAATACAAATCGGCAGTAACGCAATTAATCAAAGATTATAAGCCATCAGATAGCAAACAGCATTGTCCAGTAAAGCTAAGTATCACTCCAAGCGGTAACAATATTTCTTTTTTTGTACGAGTCGCTTGTCGGTGACTCAACATGAGGTTGTAAAAAATCAAGTCGAGGAGTGGTTGCAACAAGGTATAGAACGAGAATCAGTCTCAGATGTAGCGAGCAAGGTAGTGTTGGCCAAGAAGAAAGATAATTCATACAGATTATGCTTTGATTTTCGAAAGCTAAACTCAATGGTATTGAAAGATAGATTTCCGGTGCTTATAATAGATGAGGTTTTTGAGAAATTGCAAGGCGCCAAATTCTATACCGTCATGGATCTTAAAAATGGGTTTTTCCATGTTGAGGTCGAAGAGCAAAGTCGCAAATACACTGCATTTGTAACCAGAGAAGGACTTTTTGAGTTTAATAAAGCACCTTTTGGTTTTTGTAACTCGCCAGCGGTATTTGTAAGATTTATTAATTATGTTTTTAGAGAGTTGATTAACGAGGACATAATGGAAATGTACGTCGACGATATTGTAGTATATGCTAAATCGGCTGAACAAGGTTTAGATAACATGCGAAAGGTGTTAGGTCAAGCACAAAAGTTTGGGCTACAAATTAATTCGAAGAAATGCAAATTTTTGAAGACAAAAATAAATTTTTTGGGCCACGAAGTAGAGAATGGGTTTGTGCGGCCTGGCCAAGAAAAAATTAAGGCGGTCAAAAAATTCCCTGTGCCGAAAACTGTAAGGGGAGTACAAACCTTCCTCGGGCTAACAGGGTATTTCCGTAAGTTTGTGCGAGGGTATGCGACCATAGCTAGACCATTAACCCAACTGCTAAAGAAATACGCCATTTTCAAATTCGAGACAGAAGAATTGCAAGCCGTTGAAAAGTTAAAATCGGCATTACTACAATAGCCTGTATTGAGAATTTTTCAATACAATGCTAAGACGCAGTTACATATTGATGCATCCAAAAACGGGGTCGGCGCTACACTGTTGCAGCTGTAGGACAATGAGTGGCACCCCGTTTATTTTTACAGCAGGAAAACGACAAAACAGGAAGAAGCGCTGCATAGTTATTTTTTAGAAGTGAAAGCAGCTTATTTAGCGACAAAGAGGTTGCGTCACTACCTTTTGGGTATAACGTTTGAGTTGGTCACTGATTGTGCGGCTTTCAAACAAACGGCAAGCAAGAAAGATGTACCACGCCAAGTGGTGCAATGGTTGATGTACCTGCAAGATTTTAATTTTAATATAGAGCATCGAGCTGGAAGCCGAATGCGCCACGTAGATAGTCTAAGTCGGTACCCTGTGATGGTTATTTATTTATTTATTTATTTATTTATTTAATTAGCCATGGAATACATTTAAATTCTTACTAGCTATTCACTTAAAATTAACATCTTCGAGTTTGAAAATGACTTACTACCAAGTTGTTCAATACCACTCCAGGAAATGAGAGGTCGATATCCTCATTACTATTGAGCTCTCTCAAGGTTCGCGCAATTGGAGCATTGACTGCATAATTGACTTTGTTCGATTCCACATAAAACAAATAAAAATGGCGCAAGTTTCTGACAGGTATATTGAGAGGTAATCTTCTCAAGATATCAGTACAATCTATCTCATTTGTCAGCACATTTAACACAAAGGAACACGATAAAATTATTCTTCTACTGTGTAGTGAAGTTCGATTCAAGAGTTGACATCGGGAGTCATATGATGGCAAGGGCTCTGAAAAATTCAGTGGCCGTAAAGCAAATTTAATAAAAACCTTTTGTATGCGCTCAATTCTATTCGTGTGAGTGGCTTGAAAAGGCCGCCAGATAAAAGAGGCATATTCCAACCCGGCCCTAACAAATGCTACATACAACTTTTTGAGAGTGTAAGGGTCTGAAAAATTAGTACTATTACGCCGTACAAAGGCTAACATAGCGTACGCCTTTGGAATTAAATGATCAATATGGTTTCTGAAAGTGAGTCTAGAGTCGAAAAATACCCCTAAGTCTTTGATTTGGTCTACAGATTTCAGTTCCGACCCGGAAATATGATAGGAATAGTGTATGGTGTTAACTTTTCTAGAAAAAACTACTTGAAAGCATTTGTCAGTGTTCAAATATAAACGATTTTTCTCGCACCAGGAACAAACCCTGTCTATATCCGATTGCAGTAAAACTGAGGTCTCAATATTGGATATGGCGGAATAAATTTTTAGGTCATCAGCGTAGAGGAGAAATTTCGAGAAGAGAAAGCATGAACTTATATCATTGATAAAAATTATGAAGAGTAGTGGCCCAAGAATACTGCCTTGAGGAACACCTGACAAAACCTGAAAAGGCCGGGAAGTAGCGTTGTCAAGCACAACAGCGGAAACCCTACCCGATAAATATGAAGCTATCCAGTTTAGGAAAGTGGAGTGAAATCCTAAATGAGCTAATTTACGTAGCAATATTTTATGTGAGACCCAATCAAAGGCCTTCGAAAAGTCCGTATAGATGGCATCTACTTGATAGCTGGCCTTAAAGCTGTCCAGACAGTCCTCAGAAAAAATTACGAGATTAGTCACAGTAGATCTTCCTCTCACAAATCCATGTTGATTCGGGCTTATGAGGCTCGAAACTGCGTAAGTAATCTTTGCTTTGACAACGGTCTCAAATATTTTCGAAATTGTAGTCAGTTTCGTAATAGGTCTATAATTTGTGACGTCGTTTTTATTCCCACTTTTGAAGATTGGAGTTATATAAGATTTTTTCCAGTCCTGTAGAAATAAGCCCTCTGAAAGTGACTTATTAAAAATTAACGTTAATGGCTTAATGAGCGAGGGGCAATTTTTGAAGAGAACAGGTGATAGACCATCAGTATCTGTTAGGAATGAGGGCTTCAGAATAGCGATCGCTTCTTGGACGTCCTTTTCCGTCATGGACAATGCGCCAAAGGACAAAGAGGAATCTGACAAATCAGAGAAATCTGAATAGTTTGTATCACAATCCATATCGCATACAAAATTAGCACTAAAAAATTCAGAAAAAAGGTTTGATGCATCTTCGAGGGATTTTGCATATTTTTCTCTGTAAAACATGGAGGATGGTACACTTGAAGTCGATCTTTTCGATTTTAAAAAAGTCCAGAATGCTTTCGGGTTCTTATTTATGCTCTGTTCAAAATCCCGAATGTACTTATTATGCAAGGCTTTGTCGAGCTTCCTAAATTCTGCCAGCTTGCATTTATAAACATTATAAATATCCGGACTATTTGAATCTTTGAATTTTTTATATAGCTTATTACAACGGTTTTTTAAATGCTTGAGCTCCTTGTTATGCCAGGGTATTTTGTATTTTTTGGCCGGAAAAACAGGAATATGCTCCAGACACACGCTATTCAGTTTTGCTTTAAAAACCCCAAAGCAATCAATTAAGTCCAAGTCAGCAAATGTAAGATCCCAGTCGAGCTCCAGGAATAAATTACTTACGAACTCAAAATTACACTTGCTAAAATTAAATTTTATGATCTGCTTAGCTGGAGAGATATTGAAATACTTATAGAACTCTAAATCTAGAACTAGTGGAATATGGTGAATACAGGCCGAAGAAATCGGCGAGCTACATTCTAAAAGCTGATAATTTAAGTTGTTTGATAAGAAAATAAGATCTAATATTCGATCACACTTATTAATAAAACTGTTTACTTGGAGTAATCCAATACTTAAAAAATTATCAATTAAATATGTCTCAGAAGGAGTGTTGACATTACAAGGCGTAAGGGAGCTTGCATCGTTCAAATAAGACCAAGAAATGTTGCTCAGGTTAAAATCCCCAAGGACACAAAGTTGTTGGCTCCCAATTTGAGAGTGTATCGAGATCACGTTATCGACATGTGCATTGTAACAAGGGAGGTACACGCACAGTTGCGAAATGCACAGCAGAAAGATGAACATTTGAAAGCGGTTACTGAAATTTTGAAACATAAGCAATACGCAGATTATAAAATGAAAAATCAGCTGATTTATAAACAAGTTGACGGTACTGATTTATTAGCTGTACCGAAGAGCATAGAAAGAGAAATAGTTCGAAGCCCTCACGAGTTTGGTCATATGGGTGTGCAAAAGACAATGCATTCGGTACGGCAAGAATACTACATACCACATTTGGAACAAAAAGTAAATCAAATAATTTCAAACTGCATAAAGTGCATAACGCATAACCACAAGTTAGGCCGACAAGAAGATATGCTACACTGCATATATAAGGGAGACGTTCCACTTTCCACGTTACATGTCGACCATCTGAGATCGTTGGACGCTACAGCTAAGTGTTACAAGTACATATTTGCCGTCGTAGACGCATTTTCGAAATTTATTTGGATCTATCCCGCGAGGACAGCAGACGCGACAGAAGTTGTAAAACACTTAAATTCATGGGTAGCAATTTTTGGTAGTCCACAGCGCATTACAAGTGACAAAGGTGGAGCCTTCACCTCGAGATTATTTAAAGAGTTTTGCGAGACAAATAAGATCGAACATATCGAAACAACAGCTGGTGTACCCAGGGGTAACGGTCAAATAGAAAGGGTGAACAGGGTGATACTTTCCGTGTTAGCAAAATTGTCTGCGGCTGAGCCAGCGAGATGGTACAAGTATACATCAAAAGTGCAGCAAGCAATTAATGCACACGTTCACTGTTCGACCAAGTTCACGCCATTTGAAATTTTATTTGGGGTGAAAATTCGAAACGAAATAAATACGGAAATACTCAACATTCTAGAAGAGGAGGTAGCGTTAGGGTTAAAAGAAGAACGCAAGTTATAAACGAAATTTTGATAAAACACGCAAAGGGCATCATGGCTATCGTGTGACAGATCTAGTAGCCATCAAAGTCACGCAGTTCGTAGCCGGGAAGAAACTGGCGAATAAGTATATTGGTCCTTACGAAATCATCAAAGTTAAACCAAATGGAAGATATGACGTGAAAAAAGCCGCCGAATTTCAAGGGCCAAACCAGACCTCTACGAGCGCAGATAATATCAAACTTTGGCGTTTTATGCAATGCGAAGAGGAGACAGACACCGAGCAAGAGGATGAAACCGAGGCATCTGGGGCAGATAGTTGTCAGGATGACCGAATGTGAGATGGTTACCCTGAACACCGACCGAATCTGGCATCACCAAGACAACGGTCAGGAGTAACTCGTGCCAAGAGAGAAGTGAGTTGCAGAAAAGTTGATATAGACAGCAGCAGGCGTAACTCCAATTTTCGTTCATTAATTTTTATATTCATTTTGTAATTGAAGTACATTTTCTTTATTTAATTAAATCATCTTAATCAATATACGCAATATTGAACAACAACAAACGATACATTGTTTACATATATTCTTAGAGGAGAGGGAGTAGCACCAGCCCGTCTTCCAAATATAGTGTGGCTTAAGATTACACTTTTCGGAATATTTCCCCAAAAGAATAAATTTTTCTGACCACGTCGCCATCGTATCATCACTTTCCCTGCTTTGTCTTCTTGTCAGTCTTTGAAACCAGGTAATTTCTACTTCAAAAATTAAGCATTTCTTTATTTTCACATCTAAGTATTCAGTTGGAATCTCTCTAATGACTTCGTAAGTTACCACATAACTTTTCGGAATAAAACTTTAGATATTACCAGCCTCGCATCACTTACGCATCTATTTGCGAAACCCACATTTTCAGACGTAACTCTAGTCAATACCATCAATGTCAAAATTATATACTTTACCCCATAGATAAATACAACCCATTTCTTTTTATTTTCCGCTTTTGGTGTATCATGTAAATTGGGTTTTTTGTAATTAAAAAACAAAACCTTGTATTTTTATTAACCGTACCCGGACACTACGAAATGAAGACTAAAATTTTGTAGTTATTTTCATTATAAAGTAAGCTACGCCGCTATGTCGTTAACAACAACAAAGCTACGCTATTGCTCGCACTAAGGTGTGCCAGGCGCAGACGTCAGCATTTTCCCATAAGCAAAAGTATTGCAGCGGATGCGCGTGCAATGGGTTTGCTGAACTAAGCTTAATATGCTGTGTCAATTCTTTGAATTTAGAAAATGCAAAATTTTAATAAAGGTTAAGGTGACCTCAAAATTATTTGGAATTTACTTAACTGTGGGAATTAAAAGAGAATTAAAAAATACTTTTCGTAATAAGAGTCAAAAAGGTAAGTGAACTTATTATGTTTCAACTCCTCCGCCCTTAAATTCGAGCGTCCTCGTTCGATGGAGTTACGCAAAATTTCGGTAAATCTTTAATCCCGATTTCTATAGTGTCTTGGTTGCGTTTATCATTTATTTTATAATTTTTAGTTTTTAGCAATACAATTATAATTATAACTAAAATAATTCCTATGGATATATTTAAAATTGTCCATTTGCATTTAGGTACTAGACTCGCTGAACAGAGTGTGATATCTATGTTTGAAAATCTTTGGTGGATTGAAAAATGTGTAGGTGAGTCGTCGATCAGAACAGTCAGATTTGAAGCTAGTATAACATCTTCAAGTACTTTACCTCTTGAGTTTGCTACTGATGAGCCCCCGAGTGGACTCCAGGAATTTAGATCTCCTAATAATAACATAGGGCTTGGGATATTATCAATTATTGTGAACAGATCTTTCGAATTAAAGTTCTGGTCTGGAGGGATGTACATTGATATCAGTGAAAATTTAAACCCTATATTTATTTCCAGCACAATTGTAGAGATGTTTGACACTATGCTAATTTGTTTGTCGGGTATGTCTTTTTTAATGAGCACGCAAATACCTTGCTTGCCTGTCGTGTTTTGCGCTAAGTTGTGGAAATAGCCTGTATATGCTTTAGGTGAGTGAGGTGCTACACTCGAGGGTATGTGGGTTTCCTGTAAGCATATAATTGACGGATAGTATTGCTTCAGTATAAGTTGAAGTTCTTCATAATTATTAGAGTATCCTTTTTTATTCCATTGCATTATGGAAGTCATTATGAACGAAAAAGTAAAAGTTCAGTGGTAAAGTTAAATGAGGTATATAAGAGTTAGTATGGATGTTTCTTTTGTTGAGATAAATTTAAGAGTCTTCGTCAGATGCCATTGCGGCGTCTGAAGAGTTGCGGAGACTCATTTTGTAATAGTCGAAGTTTATTTGGAAATTGTCATCAATGTTTGTTATGTCAAGAGAAGAGTTAGCGAGAGAATTGTATACCGAAGTAAGAGATGATATATCGAGTTCTTGTGGGGGAATATTTTGCGGCTGATCGATGGACTGTGGTGGGTATTGGTTTTGCGAGTAGCTATTGAGTGATTCTTTCTTTTGAGTTATATGGCGTGGTAGATCATTGTTAGTCGTGTTATTGATGATGTGTGAGTGAGAGTGTGAAGCAATGATGTTATTGTGGGGTACAAGTGTGTTGGACTGAGGTGATTGCGAAGAGTTGAGAGAGAATGAAGGTTTTGTGTTGTTGCTTGTAGTTTTTATTGGGCTTTTCTTGGAGGTTGGATGGGTTAGTTATTGCATGATATTGCATGTGCTGCATGTTTGATTCAGGTTGCATAACGACAGAAGAGAATGAAGGAGATGATTCCGAAAATAAAGGCGAAGAGTTTTTGTGAATGTTGATGGCTTCTCTCATGGTGCATTTTTTTGTTACTTTTATCTTTAATATTTCTTTGGCTTGAATGTATGTATTTTTCGCATTTGTTGGACGAAGACGGGTGGAAGAGCAGTTGGCGCAAAATATGCGCTTGCATATTTCAGGGGAATGAGGGGGTAGGCTGCAGTTTTCACATGCTGCAGCACCCTTGCAATATTTGGTGGTATGTCCGAGAATTTGACAATTTTTGCAGCGCATTGGAGAAGGAACGTATTGTCTCACTCGCACGTTGCGCCAAGCGATGTCTAGTTTTTCAGGAATATGAAAACGATCGTAAGAAGTACAACACCGGACGGTTGCATTCGCTCATTAATTTTCTTTTGAAAATGCATGTGCTGGGAGCTTAAACAATTATTCTACGAGGGGTCGATCTACGATGCAGACCGTGATTCAACTATAGAATTTGCAAATTACAAAGCAAAATCCATGATTATTTGGCAAAATCATGTTCAAGAGTAGAAGCATGGTTTCTATTGTTATCAGCTGTAGTATATACGCCTTAGATATAGACCCACCAGCACAAGCTTCTTGATGTGTTAACATCTTAGCTCTCGGAATGGGTACAATTTGTCAAATAGTTACGTGTTAACCAAGTTGAATTCAAAAGAGATACAAACTAAAACAAAACTATATAATCAGCTGTTCTAGCAGCCCTTCCTCTTGCTATCATATATTAACACGCGTAGGCATTTTTCGTGGTACCAAAAAGATTGCCTAAAGGTCGTCGTCTGCTTAGGTAAGTCGAAGGGTGCTGATGCCTTTTAGGTTTATTCGAGCCCTTCGATTGGTCAAGTGAAGAAAGCCGATGCATTTAGATATATTCGTCCCTTTTGCGTGGCTCTGCCGACAAGACCGTCATTGGCGCTACCGTTCCCCATTCCAGCCCCTACTAATGTAGTGGGCGACAACGGTAACGGTGCTATCCTGTGATGTTTCTAATCAGCCTGCGTTAGCCATGCATCGCTGCTCAGGAGACTCCCTCGCCGTGCTACCAGTGCACCCAACGATGACCGCCAATCCATCCGCTGCCGAGGAGAGTGCTGCTTCTGCACATACCGTTGCCTACCAGTTTCTCTCACGCTGCTGATGAGAGCCATCTGCCGCGCTGCTAGTGCACATGCCCTTGGCTAAAAGCTTCTCGGTCGCTGCTAATGAGCGCCACCTAGTATGTACACCGTTGCCTCTTACTCTACCCAGATGATCTTCTCCTTCGATATGAAAAGCTGCTGGTCTGCGAGTACACCAAGCCATGTGTGTGTGTTTACCTTTAATATATCGAAGTATAGTTTGTATTTAAGTACTGTAGGAAGTGTGACCTTCACTCGATCTTGGATAGACTGAGCCTTACCACAGCCTTTAACAAAACCCACCCCACAAATATCATCAGAGGGCTATTGTTTTTCTTAGTATTACCTTTCATATGGCTTACGAGCCTCCATGCTTCTCTAGTGTTCGGCTGTATTTAGGGTGGCCACACTTTTCATGAAATTGCAACGAAGAAAAGTAAATGAACGAAAAACTAGCAGAAATCAGCAATAACCATCTTTTGACAGAATCCGTGTTATTCATTATTTCAATTATGTTTACAAACTTTTACGTTTTGCAACAGTTCAACATGATTTAGTGACTTACATAGTTTTTCGGTTATAAATGCTAAAAATATGGACAGAGAGCGAATAAACACTAGCATTTTATTAACGCGTCCAATAGCTGTTTCTTGCCTTGCCAGCTACTAATTGCTGCTGGAAAAATTTTTACTTGCAGAAACTAGGACCTCTCTCGCTCTCTGTTGTTACGCTCTTTCTATATCTCTCGCCTCCCAGTTGTTTGGGTTAAGAAAGACGTCCTAATAAAAACTAGAGATAATTACCGATAATTAGCTATTAACACCGACTGGAATATTTACTTTTCTAAAACTATCCTTATCAAATTTTTGTCTTTTTTACTGTTATTATTTCTATTTCTGTTACTATTTGGAGATTCGGATGACCGAAGGCTGTTCCATTTGTTCCCTATTCTGACCTCTTCTTTGTTCTATTGGTTTAACAGCTCTTAGACTCTGACGTCCATACGAGATTGGTGTTAATAATAATAATAATAATAATAAGCCCAACGGTTACCCTCTTTCCCGCCCAATCGACACGAGGGGCACAGTCCCATGACGTAGGGATCTTTTTTTTTTATTTTTATAATTTTTTTTTTGTGCCGAGTTGTTAAAAGGAAAAAGTTTGTTAAGCGTCAAGATCCAAAACTGCTCAGCTACAGAAAAAAACTTCATCAGCTGAATCAAATATATATTATACCGCCGTTAATCATTTATTGAGAAAGGACAGTACAGCTCTTTTTATGGTGAAAAGTGAGTCCGAAATATCAGTTGACAGTTGAAATCTTGACATAAACATCGGAAAGGTTCATTTAATTCATAATTGGTTTTACACTGTTTTAAATAAAGAGGTTTAAAGTGTCTTGAAATCCGAGAAGGAACATTAAGTTGAACTTCGGCAATAAGAAATGTGCTTGCGATAGACCCTGTGAGTAGTTTAGTAATGAATATTATGCCTAGCATTTCTCTACGGCTGGAAAGAGTAGGAAGATTTATTAGCTTCAAACGATCAGTATAATGAGGAAGATTAAGCTGAGAGTCCCATTTAAAGTCTCTTAGGGCAAAAAGTAAGAACTGTTTTTGAATTGATTCCAGCCGATCAATGTCAACTTGATAACGTGGGTTCCAAACTATCGAACCGTATTCTAGCATAGGTCTTACTAAAGTTGTAAAAAGAGCCTTTGTTACTTATGGGTCCTTGAATTCTTTTGACCATCGTTTTATAAAGGCAAACATCCCTCTAGCCTTATTAGCTATAGCATTAACATGACTATTGAAATTAAGTTTGGAATCCATTGTAACTCCCAAGTCAACAAAGTCAAACACTTGATCCAGAGTATAGTTATTTATTATGTAAGAAGCTGGCTGAATAGTTCTTCGTGAAAAACTCATAAATTTACATTTTTTAAGGTTAAGTGGCATATACATAATTTATGTTGCACCAATCAACTAAGCTGTTAATATCTATTTGTAATAAATTTCTTTCTTCAATCGAAGCGTATGATTTAAAAAGTTTTACATCATCAGCATACATTAGTATATTCGAATATCTTATTGCAGTAGTAATATCATTTATGAATAACAAAAACAGAATCGGGCCAAGATGGCTGCCTTGGGGAACTCCCGAAGTAACATTAATGACATTGGAAAAAGCACTTTTGAATATAACGACTAGAGATCTATCATGTAGATAAGAAGAAATCCAGCGGAGGAGAGAGGGTGGAAAGCCCAGCAGATCAAGTTTGTGGATGAGTAAGGGGTGACAAACTTTGTCAAAAGCTTTACTGAAGTCGGTGTGTATAACATCTGTTGGAATATTTTCTCTTAAACCATTTGAAATATGAGTTGTGAATTCCAGTAAATTGGTAATAGTTGATTTGCCCTTACAAAATCCGTGCTGAGAGTTTGCGATTGATGAAGAGATCGTATATTTTAACTGATTAGTAATAATTGCTTCAAATAGTTTTGGAATTGCCGATAGCTTTGCTATTCCACGGTAATTTTCTATCGAAGACCTATTGCCACTTTTATGAAGAGGGATTATAAAAGACTTTTTCCAAACAGACGGGAAATTACCTTGTTTTAGCGACAAGTTAAACAAGTTTGATAAAGGCAGATATAGATAATCAGCAAATTGTTTAAGAATACATGTCGGAATCATATCAGGACCGTACCTGAATCATTCTTTTAAAGATTTCAGATAAAATAATACATCTTCAGAAGATATTACTGGAACATTTAATTCGATTAGTATATAGATAATATGGATATTTATAAGGGGGAAGATTGACTTTAGTGGAATAGTTAGATTCAAAGAATTGTTCAAATAGGTTAGCAATGACTTCATTGTCGCTGGACACAGTGTTCTGATACCTCATATTTGAAGGAAAACCATTTACCTTACGCTTTGAGTTTACGAAACCATAAAATGATTTAGGGTTACAAATAATATTCTTTTGAATTTTATTTAGGTATTCTTGGTAAGATTTCTTATTTAATTTGAAATATTTATGTCACAGGACTGAGTACTTTAAGAAATCTGTAAGTAAACCTGTTGTTTTATATTGTTTGAAGATACGCGATTTTTTATTTTTCAACATTCTCAGTTCCTTATAAACCATAACTGTATTGGTTCGTCGTGAACGCAGACATGTTAAATTGGAAAGTTCATTTCTAATTTTTTTTAATTCGGCCTTAGCAAAATTAAAGCGAGTACTAGAACCGACTGCTGTCGTATGATACCCCCGAACAACACCCATGATTCCGAAAGTTATCTCAATTGCAGGATGGTAAACGTCTTCTGGCAAAACTGGAGGATCACATCGATTTAGAGAAGGATCATATCGATTTAGGCACAGTTCAGCCATCTCATCCAAAAAGTCGCAGCTACCCAATCGCGTAGAAACTGGTACAATGTTATAGTCAATCATCTTTCAGGATATGTGCGGGAGGTTAAAGTCACCCAGGACAATCATAGAGTCAGAAGATTCAGTCATTGAACTAACGATTTTAAGAAAAGAAATATGTTGGGTATATACAGACAAATCAGACTGAGGAGGTATATAACAGAGAGCTAAGTAGATATAACCTGTGCCAAGCTGCACTCGGATGCACATAAATTCAATGGATTCCATAGCAGGGAAACAGATTTCTTCTGAAGGAATAGAAGAATGAACAGCGAGTAGAACACCACCCCCAACTCTGCACAGGCGATCATTTCTGTAAACCTGATATTCACTGCAAAAGATTTCCGAATTAAAAACGTGAGGCTTAAGCCGGTAAATGAAATAATATTATAATTGCACTGAAGGCTTGTCAAATACAAGTCAGTTAATTTAGTGTTCAAACTTCTTATATTTTGATAATAAATACTCAAATCAGACTTAACAATCAGTTTTTTGGCTCAGTGTTTTGACGAGAAATCTTTACAACATTTCGGTCACTTATATTAGGTTTGTACTCGAATTCGCGCACTAACGCCCCGACCGGCCAGAATGAATTGTTTAGAAGAGCATCGAACTTTTCTAAAGCAACATCAATTTTAAAAGAGGAAATATTCCTTTCATATTTAAAGTTAAATTTCCTGATTGTTAAGTTGTCAATTTTAATTTTTGATGCGATGTAAAACTCAATGTCCTCGACAGTAGTGTCTTTGGCGAATCTTGACACAAAAATTGATTTTCTTTGAGGAACCACAACCAGCTTCTTGGTAGTTGTTTCAACAACTTTCGGCGGTATAGAAAGTTCGCGGTTTTTACTGGCAATTGACCTTGCTGAAGAGGATTTGGATGTGGAAGGCTCCACTATCTGCGGAATTGGTGAAGCTAAATTAATTAGTTGTAATGAGGGAGTTGGAATAACGACCGGAGTTGGATTTAAAATCACTGAATCAGACGGACTCTCAACTCGCTTACGTTTATTTTCACGATTAGAGTTATTGACAGGAGGTGAATCATTTAAGCATTTAAACGACTTAAACAAATTCTCATAAAAAGTAAATTTTTCGGTAAGTACCGAAAGCTCCTTACCAATTTCAGAAAACCCGTTCCTAGTATGTTTAAAGCATTTAAAAAGATCAACTTCGGTCGATCTACAATTTAAGCATGACCAGCGTAAGCCTTTGCCATCATTAATTGAGTCTAAAACTCTACCTGTCAATCCAGCACACTTCATATGGGCCAACCCATCACACAGCCAGCACGACACATAGCTTTCGGACTCACTTTTAATTTGACAATTTGCAAATATGCAAGCCATATTAGATCAAAGAAAAGTGTAAGTAAAAATAAAACAAAATATTGATAAAAGTTTTGAAGCTATAAAACGAACAGTTTTGGATACACTGTATTGTGACACTTAATAAACACGCAAACAGCTGTGACAAAAAAGAGAAAGCAAGACATGAGTAAAAAGCAAAACAAATATGCACGCATAGAAACAACTGCAAGAACAAACAAAGCCAATTAACAACAAAATACAATTGCAAAATATGACTCGGCAATTAAATGAGTTATTATATTAAATTGATTCAAAACAATAGCAGTTTGATTGAACTTATCTTAAGTCGATCAACAAAGTGCTGGCACTGATTTCACACACAAAATATTTAAATATAAGTAATAAAAATTAAACTTATTTATTTAAATAGCACGGAACAGCAAAAATTGCAACTACACAGCTTGACGTTTGCGTTTAAGATTTTATTAACATCATTTGGATTGTTTTGATTCCTCTTTAAACTCATTTATGATTTATTTTCTTGTCTTTTTTAAGTGTCATCATTTTTACAAGCTAATTTTCATTTTCCTACGCTGAACATACATTTATTTCAAACGTAATATGACTTGTGCCCCCGCATAGTATGTACTTCAGTCACACAGTTTGCAGTTGCCTTTGCACTCCTCCTTTTTCTCACATTAAAGACGCCTTCCCTAAGATTTGCACGATTTCTACGCATGTCCTAATCTTCCACAGATTACACTTTTCGGAATATTTCCCCAAAAGAATAAATTTTTCTGACCACGTCGTCATCCTATCATCACATTCCCTGCTTTCTCTTCCTGCCAGTCTTTGAAACCAGGTAATTTCTACTTCAAAAATTAAGCATTTCTTTATTTTCACATCTAAGTATTCAGTTGGAATCTCTCTAATGATTTCGTACGTTACCACCTAACTTTTCGGAATAAAACTTTAGATATTACCAGCCTCGCATCACTTACGCATCTATTTGCGAAAACCACATTTTCAGACGTAACTCTAGTCAATACCATCAATGTCAAAATTGTATACTTTACCCCATAGATAAATACAACCCATTTCTTTTTATTTTCCGCTTTTGGTGTATCATGTAAATTGGGTTTTTTGTAATTAAAAAACAAAACCTTGTATTTTTATTAACCGTACCCGGACACTACGAAATGAAGACTAAAATTTTGTAGTTATTTTCATTATAAAGTAAGCTACGCCGCTATGTTGTTAACAACAACAAAGCTACGCTATTGCTCGCACTAAGGTGTGCCAGACGCAGACGTCAGCATTTTCCCATAAGCAAAGGTATTGCAGCGGATGCGCGTGCAATGGGTTTGCTGAACTAAGCTTAATATGCTGTGTCAATTCTTTGAATTTAGAAAATGCAAAATTTTAATAAAGGTTAAGGTGACCTCAAAATTATTTGGAATTTACTTAACATTTTTACATTTTTCAAAAAAATGTCAGAAGAAATTACTTAAAATAAAAGAACAAATTTGTTGAAAAAAGAAATTGTTTGTCTAAATTTTACGAAAAAAGCATAAAATGGTATTTTTATCATGACATCATGAATATTTAAATAAATGAAAAAAATTTGAAATATAAAATATCCAAGCATGGATTGATAAAATTTTAATGTTCGTTTAATTAAAAAAATTTTTTAAAATGATTTTTTATAATATAATAAATATTACTATGAGTTTGCTTCCAATTTATTATTTTATTTGGTTTCCTATGTTGATTTCCTTTTTCTGTAGATGCGAAATAATTGTGATCTACATATGTATGTACATATATTATAAATTTGTTCATTTGTATCAAAAATTTGTCTTGGCAAAAAATGTTCACGGGAAACCGTATCAAGTAGGGATTTAGATCAGAAAATTTAATTGTGTTCTGTGGTGCAGTTGCTTTAAGAGACGCCGCAGTGTTCCTTATGCTTTCGTTTTGCGCGAGTTCGGAACCTGGCCACGCGCTTTTGGATTAAAATTTATTTAGATTTTTACTTTTTTGCAAATTCTTGCACTAGCATAAATGCATACGTACTATGTACATATGTACATACATATGTACATTGATATAAATATGTATACTTCCAGAGAATACTACATTTTTCATATACATATAACTAATACATATATCATCAAGTATACAATCATACATACCTATGTATATGCACACATCCATATGTATGCATATCTATGTACATATTTATATACATACATATGTACATATATCTAAATACATAAATTCATATGCATGCACACATATGTATGTACTTGCGTGCATGTGCATATATTCAACCTTGACCTACGCTTAATCTATGTAGTAAGTAAATCAAATCACAGCGCATCACTTACGCATCTATTTGCGAAAACCACATTTTCAGACGTAACTCTAGTCAATACCATCAATGTCAAAATTGTATACTTTACCCCATAGATAAATACAACCCATTTCTTTTTATTTTCCGCTTTTGGTGTATCATGTAAATTGGGTTTTTTGTAATTAAAAAACAAAACCTTGTATTTTTATTAACCGTACCCGGACACTACGAAATGAAGACTAAAATTTTGTAGTTATTTTCATTATAAAGTAAGCTACGCCGCTATGTTGTTAACAACAACAAAGCTACGCTATTGCTCGCACTAAGGTGTGCCAGACGCAGACGTCAGCATTTTCCCATAAGCAAAGGTATTGCAGCGGATGCGCGTGCAATGGGTTTGCTGAACTAAGCTTAATATGCTGTGTCAATTCTTTGAATTTAGAAAATGCAAAATTTTAATAAAGGTTAAGGTGACCTCAAAATTATTTGGAATTTACTTAACATTTTTACATTTTTCAAAAAAATGTCAGAAGAAATTACTTAAAATAAAAGAACAAATTTGTTGAAAAAAGAAATTGTTTGTCTAAATTTTACGAAAAAAGCATAAAATGGTATTTTTATCATGACATCATGAATATTTAAATAAATGAAAAAAATTTGAAATATAAAATATCCAAGCATGGATTGATAAAATTTTAATGTTCGTTTAATTAAAAAAATTTTTTAAAATGATTTTTTATAATATAATAAATATTACTATGAGTTTGCTTCCAATTTATTATTTTATTTGGTTTCCTATGTTGATTTCCTTTTTCTGTAGATGCGAAATAATTGTGATCTACATATGTATGTACATATATTATAAATTTGTTCATTTGTATCAAAAATTTGTCTTGGCAAAAAATGTTCACGGGAAACCGTATCAAGTAGGGATTTAGATCAGAAAATTTAATTGTGTTCTGTGGTGCAGTTGCTTTAAGAGACGCCGCAGTGTTCCTTATGCTTTCGTTTTGCGCGAGTTCGGAACCTGGCCACGCGCTTTTGGATTAAAATTTATTTAGATTTTTACTTTTTTGCAAATTCTTGCACTAGCATAAATGCATACGTACTATGTACATATGTACATACATATGTACATTGATATAAATATGTATACTTCCAGAGAATACTACATTTTTCATATACATATAACTAATACATATATCATCAAGTATACAATCATACATACCTATGTATATGCACACATCCATATGTATGCATATCTATGTACATATTTATATACATACATATGTACATATATCTAAATACATAAATTCATATGCATGCACACATATGTATGTACTTGCGTGCATGTGCATATATTCAACCTTGACCTACGCTTAATCTATGTAGTAAGTAAATCAAATCACAGCGCATCACTTACGCATCTATTTGCGAAAACCACATTTTCAGACGTAACTCTAGTCAATACCATCAATGTCAAAATTGTATACTTTACCCCATAGATAAATACAACCCATTTCTTTTTATTTTCCGCTTTTGGTGTATCATGTAAATTGGGTTTTTTGTAATTAAAAAACAAAACCTTGTATTTTTATTAACCGTACCCGGACACTACGAAATGAAGACTAAAATTTTGTAGTTATTTTCATTATAAAGTAAGCTACGCCGCTATGTTGTTAACAACAACAAAGCTACGCTATTGCTCGCACTAAGGTGTGCCAGACGCAGACGTCAGCATTTTCCCATAAGCAAAGGTATTGCAGCGGATGCGCGTGCAATGGGTTTGCTGAACTAAGCTTAATATGCTGTGTCAATTCTTTGAATTTAGAAAATGCAAAATTTTAATAAAGGTTAAGGTGACCTCAAAATTATTTGGAATTTACTTAACTGTGGGAATCAAAAGAGAATTAAAAAATACTTTTCGTAATAAGAGTCAAAAAGGTAAGTGAACTTATTATGTTTCAACTCCTCCGCCCTTAAATTCGAGCGTTCTCGTTCGATGGAGTTACGCAAAATTTCGGTAAATCTTTAGTCCCGATTTCTATAGTGTCTTGGTTGCGTTTATCATTTATTTTATAATTTTTAGTTTTTAGCAATACAATTATAATTATAACTAAAATAATTCCTATGGATGTATTTAAAATTGTCCATTTGCATTTAGGTACTAGACTCGCTGAACAGAGTGTGATATCTATGTTTGAAAATCTTTGGTGGATTGAAAAATGTGTAGGTGAGTCGTCGATCAGAACAGTCAGATTTGAAGCTAGTATAACATCTTCAAGTACTTTACCTCTTGAGTTTGCTACTGATGAGCCCCAGAGTGGACTCCAGGAATTTAGATCTCCTAATAATAACATAGGGCTTGGGATATTATCAATTATTGTGAACAGATCTTTCGAATTAAAGTTCTGGTCTGGAGGGATGTACATTGATATCAGTGAAAATTTAAACCCTATATTTATTTCCAGCACAATTGTAGAGATGTTTGACACTATGCTAATTTGTTTGTCGGGTATGTCTTTTTAATGAGCACGCAAATACCTTGCTTGCCTGTCGTGCTTTGCGCTAAGTTGTGGAAATAGGCTGTATATGCTTTAGGTGGGTGAGGTGCTAGATTCGAGGGTATGAGGGTTTCCTGTAAGCATATAATTGACGGATAGTATTGCTTCAGTATAAGTTGAAGTTCTTCATAATTATTAGAGTATCCTTTTATATTCCATTGCATTATGGAAGTCATTATGAACGAAAAAGTAAAAGTTCAGTGGTAAAGTTAAATGAGGTATATAAGAGTTAGTATGGATGTTTCTTTTGTTGAGATAAATTTAAGAGTCTTCGTCAGATGCCATTGCGGCGTCTGAAGAGTTGCGGAGACTCATTTTGTAATTGTCGAAGTTTATTTGGAAATTGTCATCAATGTTTGTTATGTCAAGAGAAGAGTTAGCGAGAGAATTGTATACCGAAGTAAGAGATGATATATCGAGTTCTTGTGGGGGAATATTGTGTCATTCCACTGACTTCGTTCACTCTGGGAGTGGCAATGCATTTCTTATAGCATTTTTTGTATGGAGTTTTCAAAAAATACATAGTGTTGTTGTTGTTTTTCAGATATAAAGATAAATCTGGGAGCAGACGAAACAAAAGAGGGAAGAGGACAGGAAAAACAACAGGGCAATAGTTAATATAAATAATACGTAGAAAGCACTGATAAAACCTTCAAGACCCCAAAGGCTACCCGAGTGGATAGTAAAGTTTACTCTTATAAATTGATTTTAATATCATTTCTCTAATATATAAAAGTACATAAGCAAAACAATAACAAATTATACACTTCCACGCTTTAAAGGGGGCTAATTAGTATAGGATCAAATTAAATTCAGTTCTCTTCGAAACGGAAAACTCATAAATAAACAATAACTCCCCGCTTACTTACTTAATTGGCGCTATAACCGCTTAAGCGATCGTGGCCGAACTTCTACAATTTGTGATATGCGTCTTGATGTTGTAACACAAATTGAGGGATCTACAGTTTTACGCCGACTCCGAATGGCGGATGTTTTTGTGATAAGTTTTTTTCGAATGTTTGCCATTGCCTGCCGAGGGGCGACCGCTTTCAGAAAAAACTTTTTTCTATAATTTTTGATGTTACTTGCTCCGGCCTGGATTTGAACCCCGGTCCTACCGAATGAAGTACGCACACGGTACACACTTGGTTCCGGCGGCTGCAACTAAGACCTCAAAACGAAAATTCAAATGGGCAGTTGTAAATTAATTAGTTATTAATTCGTAGAATTGCATATACAAATAATCACAAAGCATAATATTTACAGCTTATGAAAATTTAGGGGTATGTACATGCGTACATAACAAAACTCAAGGCGCGGTATTGCCATGCACAGAAACAGAAACAGGAACAGAATCCAGTACATTTTTGACAGCGACAGAAACAGAAAGAGAGTTTGGACTTGTTTCTCTTGCTGGTGACAGGAGTAATGTCAAATATTTCTGTTCAAGCGAGAGAGTCGGTCCGAAGTAAGCAGCGGAACGAAGTGGTGGTGAGAATAGTGCAGCGAATTAATATCAAAAAAGTTCATACTTTAATGTGATTAGTGTATATTTAGTTTAGAAAGGAGAAACATTTTGGTCCATCGAGCCGAAGGGTGAAACATATACCGTGCATTCGGTGAAAAATATCGGCCATAGATATGGAAAGCAAGACAAGTTCAAAAGTGCTAAATAACGATTGTGCAGTCTCCGACTGTCACTTGTGCCGAGCGGTTCTCTTTTTCTCTCAGCGCTTTTTCTCATAGTGTTCTAACACACGTGTTTTCAGTTTACATTATCTTTTACTTCTTTGAAACTCCTACTTGGTTTGGATTTTGTGTCAAATTTCTTGGTATCTGGTAATTAAAACTAAAATGACCTCTGGGCGCCCCATCATTGGGGTTAATCGGTTCGCCTTAATGGCCGAAAACTCCAAAGTTAAAAAGAAAAAAAAACTTCAATCTGCAAAAATATAGATCTTTTCCCTGAACTACCCACGGTGCAAAAAAGTATCCCTAAGTTTGTGGTGCTAGAATCCCTTGATACGAATAAAACTCTATCTCAACATTCATGTTTCGCGGTCCACCGGTCTATCAATATAATTAGTAAAGAAATTCATTCAATCTCCGAAGTTCGCGATGGCAATCTACTCTTGCTGGTTAGTAGTGTAAGTGTTGCAGAGAAATTTCTGACCTTAAAAGAATTATACGGCATCTGCCCAGTCAAGGCAAAATATCACGAGCACTTGAATTATAACAAGGGAACCGTTTACGCACTATTCCTTAACAACGTACCCGAAAATGAAATAGTGAATGAATTGGCATCCCAAGGCGTGGTGGCCGTGTACAAATTTCAAAAGAAAATTAATGAACGAATGCAACCGTCCGGTGTTGTACTTCTTACGATCGTTTTCATATTCCTGAAAAACTAGACATCGCTTGGCGCAACGTGTGAGTGAGACAATACGTTCCTTCTCCAATGCGCTGCAGAAATTGTCAAATTCTCGGACATACCACCAAATATTGCAAGCGAACTCCAGCATGTGAAAACTGCAGCCTACCCCCTCATTCCCCTGAAATATACAAGCGCATATTTTGCGCCAACTGCTCTTCCGACCCCCGTCTTCACCCAACAAATGCGAAAAATACATTCAAGCCAAAGAAATATTAAAAATAAAAGTAACAAAAAAATGCACCATGAGAGAAGCCATCAACATTCACAAAAACTCTTCGCCTTTATTTTCGGAATCATCTCCTTCATTCTCTTCTGTTGTTATGCAACCTGAATCAAACATGCAGCACATGCAAAATCATGCAATAACTAACCCATCCAACCTCCAAGAAAATCCCAATAAAAACTACAAGCAACAACACAAAACCTTCATTCTCTCTCAACTCTTCGCAATCACCTCAGTCCAACACAATTGTACCCAACAATAACATCATTGCTTCACACACTCACTCACACATCATCAATAACACGACTAGCAATGATCTACCAGAGAACTTACAACAATGAGAAGGTGCAAAATTTGGTTCGATCCAAATGAATTCTGAAAGGTTTTGTCTAAGGAATGGACATGTTAAATTTTTATTTCGCCGCCTACTTAACAGGCATGAAAAATGTGAATTAACATTTTCACTGTTCAAATTGTTGCTGAAATGTTGATAAATGGCAGATGTTTATGGGAATATTGTTACAAATGTGTTTATTAATACATTTGAAATCTTGTTTCCAAAAAAAATTATTAAAAAATTATTTCTAAAATTTTCCATAAACTTCATTAAAGTTACAAATTTAAAAAAAATATAAACAAATAGTTAAAATTAAATTTCATACGAATATATTTTTGTACTGTACATACATATGTATTTATACACAATACATATGTATGTATGTAGTATTTTTACTTGCAAGTCATTATGAATATTTTTCAAAATTAAAAAAAGCTGAAATTCGAAGTATTGATAATGCTGCAAGTGTATAGGACATTTTTTTTTTTACAAAATATGAAATTAATACATAATTAACTTTTTTTTTTTACATTTTTCAAAAAAATGTCAGAAGAAATTACTTAAAATAAAAGAACAAATTTGTTGAAAGAAGAAATTGTTTGTCGAAATTTTACGAAAAAAGCATAAAATGGTATTTTTATCATGACATCATGAATATTTAAATAAATGAAAAAAATTTGAAATATAAAATATCCAAGCATGGATTGATAAAATTTTAATGTTCGTTTAATTAAAAAAATTTTTTAAAATGATTTTTTATAATATAATAAATATTACTATGAGTTTGCTTCCAATTTATTATTTTATTTGGTTTCCTATGTTGATTTCCTTTTTCTGTAGATGCGAAATAATTGCGATCTACATATGTATGTACATATATTATAAATTTGTTCATTTGTATCAAAAATTTGTCTTGGCAAAAAATGTTCACGGGAAACCGTATCAAGTAGGGATTTAGATCAGAAAATTTAATTGTGTTCTGTGGTGCAGTTGCTTTAAGAGACGCCGCAGTGTTCCTTATGCTTTCGTTTTGCGCGAGTTCGGAACCTGGCCACGCGCTTTTGGATTAAAATTTATTTAGATTTTTACTTTTTTGCAAATTCTTGCACTAGCATAAATGCATACGTACTATGTACATATGTACATACATATGTACATTGATATAAATATGTATACTTCCAGAGAATACTACATTTTTCATATACATATAACTAATACATATATCATCAAGTATACAATCATACATACATATGTATATGCACACATCCATATGTATGCATATCTATGTACATATTTATATACATACATATGTACATATATCTAAATACATAAACTCATATGCATGCACACATATGTATGTACTTGCGTGCATGTGCATATATTCAACCTTGACCTACGCTTAATCTATGTAGTAAGTAAATCAAATCACAGCGCAATCACAACCGCAGCTGCACTTGTGCCTGCGCTGGCGCCAAATATTCTAAAATATCTGAAACTACATACAACAACAAAAAATTCATTCATAAACGCGTGCGCGTATTCCTAAACACAAATGCCGTTCATTCATAAGCGCAAGCATTTCATCTCCCCGCGCACGCAAATGTTCCCCTCAACGATCTTCTTCGCGACGAACACAAAAATGCTAAAATCTTCAATTTTACAAACCATCGACGGTCATTGAAAATTCCAACACCGCAATATCAGACAATAATGCAAATTGCCAACGTAGTCTGACAAATTGCTGGCATTCTAGAATGTTCTAGAAATTCTAGAACATTCTAGAGCTTTTGTCCAAATGCACATCGATTCATTTGCGTACACGTGCACGCGCAATTGGCGCATCGACACAAAAATTTCCGAAAAACAGAAAAGAATATTCTTTTGCTTACCGTTCCCTTTCCCTTTCAACCCTTCGAAATTATTGAAAAGTTTTCATTTTTTTAAATAGTTTAAGATGTGTAATATAAAGAAATTGGAATAAAATCTTTTATTAAACTATTATGTTTAATATTATTTAATATTAAAAAAAAAGATTTAAAAAAATATATTAATGAAAATTAAATTTGAATTATTTCACTTCATTAGTAACTAGAAAAAGAAAATAATGAAATAAATTTTAATAAAAAGATCCATTATATTAAATTCGTTTATATTACATTATATATAAAAATTAAATTTTCAATCAATTATTTCCTTTTTTAAATTTATTTAATTCGGAAAATACCTATCAACCCGAAAATGTTCCTGCAACATTGATTTTCTGCATTTGGCTGCTTTTTAACATGCATTTTACCATTTCGCAGCGTTTTAACATTGGCAAAAAAATTAACATTTCAATTCCGCAGCGAAAACGTTTCAACTCTGTTAAGAAATAAATAAAAATGTTCGACCTGAGTCGTTTGCACCTTCTCATTGTTTGATGTTCTCTGGATCTACCACGCCATATATCTCAAAACAAAGAATCACTCAATAGCTACTCGCAAAACAAATACCCACCACAGTCCATCGATCAGCCACAAAATATTCCCCCACAAGAACTCGATATATCATCTCTTACTTCGGTATACAATTCTCTCGCTAACTCTTCTCTTGACATAACAAACATTGATGACAATTTCCAAATAAACTTCGACAATTACAAAATGAGTCTCCGCAACTCTTCAGACGCCGCAATGGCATCTGACGAAGACTCTTAAATTTATCTCAACAAAAGAAACATCCATACTAACTCTTATATACCTCATTTAACTTTACCACTGAACTTTTACTTTTTCGTTCATAATGACTTCCATAATGCAATGGAATACAAAAGGATACTCTAATAATTATGAAGAACTTCAACTTATACTGAAGCAATACTATCCGTCAATTATATGCTTACAGGAAACCCTCATACCCTCGAATCTAGCACCTCACCTACCTAAAGCATATACAGCCTATTTTCACAACTTAGCGCAAAACACGACAGGCAAGCAAGGTATTTGCATAGTGTCAAACATCTCTACAATTGTGCTGGAAATAAATATAGGGTTTAAATTTTCACTGATATCAATGTACATCCCTCCAGACCAGAACTTTAATTCGAAAGATCTGTTCACAATAATTGATAATATCCCAAGCCCTATGTTATTATTAGGAGATCTAAATTCCTGGAGTCCACTCTGGGGCTCATCAGTAGCAAACTCAAGAGGTAAAGTACTTGAAGATGTTATACTAGCTTCAAATCTGACAGTTCTGATCGACGACTCACCTACACATTTTTCAATCCACCAAAGATTTTCAAACATAGATATCACACTCTGTTCAGCGAGTCTAGTACCTAAATGCAAATGGACAATTTTAAATACATCCATAGGAATTATTTTAGTTATAATTATAATTGTATTGCTAAAAACTAAAAATTATAAAATAAATGATAAACGCAACCAAGACACTATAGAAATCGGGACTAAAGATTTACCGAAATTTTGCGTAACTCCATCGAACGAGAACGCTCGAATTTAAGGGCGGAGGAGTTTACACATAATAAGTTCACTTACCTTTTTGACTCTTATTACGAAAAGTATTTTTTAATTCTCTTTTGATTCCCACAGTTAAGTAAATTCCAAATAATTTTGAGGTCACCTTAACCTTTATTAAAATTTTGCATTTTCTAAATTCAAAGAATTGACACAGCATATTAAGCTTAGTTCAGCAAACCCATTGCACGCGCATCCGCTGCAATACCTTTGCTTATGGGAAAATGCTGACGTCTGCGTCTGGCACACCTTAGTGCGAGCAATAGCGTAGCTTTGTTGTTGTTAACAACATAGCGGCGTAGCTTACTTTATAATGAAAATAACTACAAAATTTTAGTCTTCATTTCGTAGTGTCCGGGTACGGTTAATAAAAATACAAGGTTTTGTTTTTTAATTACAAAAAACCCAATTTACATGATACACCAGAAGCGGAAAATAAAAAGAAATGGGTTGTATTTATCTATGGGGTAAAGTATACAATTTTGACATTGATGGTATTGACTAGAGTTACGTCTGAAAATGTGGGTTTCGCAAATAGATGCGTAAGTGATGCGAGGCTGGTAATATCTAAAGTTTTATTCCGAAAAGTTATGTGGTAACGTACGAAATCATTAGAGAGATTCCAACTGAATATTTAGATGTGAAAATAAAGAAATGCTTAATTTTTGAAGTAGAAATTACCTGGTTTCAAAGACTGACAAGAAGAGAAAGCAGGGAATGTGATGATAGGATGACGACGTGGTCAGAAAAATTTATTCTTTTGGGGAAATATTCCGAAAAGTGTAATCTTAAGCCACACTATATTTGAGGTTCACCATTTCTTCCCTATGCTAAGCATAATGCTGTCATAGCATTTTAGGTGTGGAAGATTAGGACATGCGTAGAAATCGTGCAAATCTTAGGGAAGGCGTCTTTAATGTGAGAAAAAGGAGGAGTGCAAAGGCAACTGCAAACTGTGTGACTGAAGTACATACTATGCAGGGGCACAAGTCATATTACGTTTGAAAGAAATTTATGTTCAGCGTAGGAAAATGAAAATTAGCTTGTAAAAATGATGACACTTAAAAAAAACCAAGAAAATAAATCATAAATGAGTTTAAAGAGGAATCAAAACAATACAAATGATGTTAATAAAATCTTAGCACCAATCTCGTATGGACGTCAGAGTCTAAGAGCTGTTAAGCCAATAAAACAAAGAAGAGGTCAGAATAGGGAACAAATGGAACAGCCTTCGGTCATCCGAATCTCCAAGTAGTAACAGAAATGGAAATAATAACAGTAAAAAAGACAAAAATTTGATAAGGATAGTTTTAGAAAAGTAAATATTCCAGTCGGTGTTAATAGCTAATTATCGGTAATTATCTCTAGTTTTTATTAGAATGTCTTTCTTAACCCAAACAACTGGGAGGCGAGAGATATAGAAAGAGCGTAACAACAGAGAGCGAGAGAGGTCCTAGTTTCTGCAAGTACAAATTTTTCCAGCAGCAATTAGTAGCTGGCAAGGCAAGAAACAGCTATTTATAACCGAAAAACTTTGTAAGTCACTAAATCATGTTGAACTGTTGCAAAACGTAAAAGTTTGTAAACATAATTGAAATAATGAATAACACGGATTCTGTCAAAAGGTGGTTACTGCTGATTTCTGCTAGTTTTTCGTTTATTTACTTTTCTTCGTTGCAATTTCATAAAAAGTGTGGACATCCTAAATACAGCCGAATACTAGAAAAGCATGGAGGCTCGTAAGCCATATGAAAGGTAATACTAAGAAAACCAATAGCCCTCTGATGATATTTGTGGGGTGGGTTTTGTTAAAGGCTGTGGTAAGACTCAGTCTATCCAAGATCGAGTGAAGGTCACACTTCCTACAGTACTTAAATACAAACTATACTTCGATATATTAAAGGTAAACACACGCACACATTGCTTGGTGTACTCGCAGACCAGCAGCTTTTCATACCGAAGGAGAAGATCATCTGGGTAGAGTAAGAGGCAACGGTGTACATACTAGCATCCCAGTAGGTGGCGCTCATTAGCAGCGACCGAGAAGCGTTTAGCCAAGGGCATGTGCACTAGCAGCGCGGCAGATGGCTGTCATTAGCAGCGTGAGAGAAACTGGTAGGCAACGGTATGTGCAGAAGCAGCACTCTCCTCGGCAGCGGATGGATTGGCGGTCATCGTGAGTATCTTGAGCAGCGATGCGTGGCTAACGCAGGCTGATTAGAAACATCACAGGATAGCACCGTTACCGTTGTCGCCCACTACATTAGTAGGGGCTGGAATGGGGAACGGTAGCGCCAATGACGGTCTTCAAAAAATGCATCGGCTTTCTTCACTTGACCAATCGAAGGGCTCGAATAAACCTAAAAGGCATCAGCACCCTTCGACTTACCTAAGCAGGCGACGACCTTTAGGCAATCTTTTTGGTACCACGAAAAATGCCTACGCGTGTTAATATATGATAGCAAGAGGAAGGGCTGCTAGAACAGCTGATTATATAGTTTTGTTTTAGTTTGTATCTCTTTTGAATTCAACTTGGTTAACACGTAACTATTTGACAAATTTTACCCATTCCGAGAGCTAAGATGTTAACACATCAAGAAGCTTGTGCTCGTGGGTCTATATCTAAGGCGTATATACTACAGCTGATAACAATAGAAACCATGCTTCTACTTTTGAACATGATTTTGCCAAATAATCATGGATTTTGCTTTGTAATTTGCAAATTTTATAGTTGAATCACGGTCTGCATCGTAGATCGACCCCTCGTAGAATAATTGTTTAAGCTCCCAGCACATGCATTTGTTACGCACCTGTTATGAATCTCAGCGCTCACGCTGTTGCTGATGAGCGACTACCCAAGCTAAGTATACCACCTTTCGAAAGCAAATACTCAAAGCTCGAATCTTTTAGTGATTTGTTTGATAGCAGCGTACATAACTACGTTAATTTTTCAACCGCTCAAAAGCTCCAGCGGTTGAAGGGATTATTGAAACATGACCTTACCATGCTGATACGACATCTTGCTGTGACCAAAAAAAAACTACACCGAACCTCACGCTAAGCTAAAAAAAGTGATCAGACAAACCATTACTGGTTGCCGCTAAACAGTGTTAGTATTCCTAAAGCTGAAGGCAATCGTCCAATGTCCAATGTCCAATGGTACAGAAGAAATCATAAGGGGTACAGGACGCTGGTGATGAGAAGAAAACCCCATGGTTAATACATCTGCTTATTCTAAATATCAATAAAGACACTTATTAGACTTGTGCTGAGCAAGGCGGCAAAATCCTCTCTCCTATTTTGATCAGTTTTTACAATAAAAACAGACCAGAATGATAAAATTATAGACTCCACTTCAAGCCGAGCTGTTTGCAAACTTTCAAGCAAATGCGGACTGAATATAATAGAATCTATCAATGTTAAATGAAGCAGTAGCTCTAAAAATACCACTGCATGTCTTACTTACCACTGCACAGGTAGGAGCAACAACATGAGTAATTTCCAGAATTGCAGCGTATTGCTAGACTCAGGTTCTCAAAATAACTTAGTCACCGAATCTTTGGTCTAGAGGTTTGGTGGGAGCCGAAAAGCTATTGTGAACCTTGAAATCTTCGACAACCATTCTAGTTAACTAATTATTATCCACGATTCAGAATTTACCATCACAGCTGCTGGTTACACCCGTATCCATATCTTATTGGGATGAAATGAAACACCGGTCTTTAGCGATCCCACAACTCGATACACCTAAACCTGCCGATATACTAATGGGCAGAATTACTTTTTATCCTTACTGAGAAATTTACCAATAAAGTAATCAGGTTATTGCTTAAACTACCGCACTTTGTTTGGTGTTTGTGGTCGAAATATAAATATTAAGCACAGTGATGACAGCATGTGTACTTAGTCACACAATTAGTTTCTGCAGATGATCTAAATCAGATTTTGCGTGAATTTTTGGAAATTGAGAATATATCCCTTGTCGAACAACAAGCCTGCCCTTCGCTTGTTCAAGAAGTAGGTAGCAGCATGGTTGCTTCCCATCCTTCTGCTTAGGGTTAGCATTGAGTTGAACCCTGGGCCAGAAATCTGTGTTTGCTCCCTTTGCCAAAAAAGATTACATCCGAACTCTACCTTGGTAAAGTATAATATGTGCGACGGCAATTGCTACGGTAATTTGGTACTATTAGTTAAACGCTCTTAAATAGCTGAGTAACTTATTTCTGCTAAGAATCTCCCTGCTGTATGTCAAATTGTAGTAAATTATCATGAAAATCTAAACTACTCAAAAGGTATAACCTTTGCACCTTGCTTAAACAATGTTGATGAAAAAGAAGTCATTGAAGATATAGGTGTAAAAGGTGTTGCCTCAGTGCATAATTCACGAGGCCAGTAAATAATGCCAAGCATTACACCGGAGTCGTCTTGCTTACTTTCAATCTTTTCATGTTGCCTGAAAAAGTGGAAGTGTCCTGGCGTAGCGCAAAAGTCCGACCGTATAGCCCCAATCCGATGAGATGTAAAACATGTCAGCTTGTGGGAAACACATCAAAATACTGTAAGAATGCTCCTGCATGTGATTTATGCAATCATAAAGAACAAACTATACTCAACACTTATTTTGCTTCTGGCGCGAGAGAGGCCCAAAAATATGACAATAATCGTAGTAACCAAAGTAAAACGCAAGCTATTCTACCAATTACATCATCAAACATGTCACCTGAAACATCTTTACTAAATACCTTCTATTTAAGTTCACACAAGAACTCAACTTCCAGCAACTCAACAGAGATCAACAACAATCCGCAAACAATCATCTCACTCACACCGTTTACTGGTTCACTTAATATGTCTCTTTATTGCCAATAAAACCTGTTTCAATAAATTCCACAGAGCACGACAACAAAGATACACAAGCAATCAATCAATAAACTACACCCTCTTTGCACACCAACCCAGCAGGAAGATGGAATCAATGAGAATCGAGCAGGTAATCAATTGCTTGTATGCAGCATTGATTCCGTAATTCATTATTGCTAACACGCATGATGTCCTAGGAAAATAATCACTTCTTTAAATGTGTTCTAAGAGCGCATTATATAATTCATTCACTGTAATACATTATTTGAAAGCGTTTCAAGAATTCATTATATAATTCATTCGTCATAATGCATTATATTACTAATTCCTTTGTAATTAGTTATTACTGAAATACATTAGTTATTATTGTAAGACATATATTACTTACATATGGCTTTTTAGTATATAATTCATTCCTGATATATAAATTAAACAATCTCCAAGTTTCCAATTAAATTTGATATATTTACATTTATTAAAGGGGGAAAAATATTACGCAGTAAAGAAACTACAAAATTAATTCAATAAAAAATTAAAAAAAAAAACATATATACAGTAAAAAAAAGCAAAATTAGTTCAAATAAATTATTACATAATAATTTTAAAAATAATTCCATAAAAAAATTTAAAAAAACATATATACAGTTTAAAAAATTCACAAATTAATTCAAATAAATTACATACGAATTTTTAAATTAATTCATAAAAAATTATTACATCAATTCATCACTTTCTACATTTTCACTTTCTTGGGCAATACAATTTTCTTCTGCACAATTATCAACACCACTAATATTTTCATGCAACGGTTGCTTTGCACAAAGTCTATTTTTTGCAAGAATTCTGCGCCAATGACGCTTTGAATACATTTTAATTTTTAATTTACTTTAAACCTCCTATCTTCCACGCGTTTCACCACAAAATGATTTATTTATGCATTTTTGAATATGAAACGCAAAACTTGTTGGCGACATGACGGCGTCGTCAGATAACAGTTAATATTCACACGTTACACGAAAACAATACATTCTATCTTCTGCAGATATGGGAATGTACTTGGTAATCACAATGCCCTGTAGTGTTATGAGACATTACCACGCACATTCTTTTGAATACATTATATTTTACACCAGAAAGAACTAATTATATAATTAATTCTCAAAGTAATGCATACCATAATTTCCTTCTGGGTTTGTTTGAGAGGTAGTTCAGAGAGAAGAGAATGTTTGTGGTTCGTATGTGTTTTGGATGCTATGAACTTGGGAGAATATGAGAGAGAGTGGTATCTAGGTTAAGTGACGGTAAAGAGATTTCCCAGAAGGAAAGTATGGTATGCATTACTTTGAGAATTAATTATATAATTAGTTCTTTCTGGTGTAAAATATGTATAATGTATTCAAAAGAATGTGCGTAGTAATGTCTCATAACACTACAGGGCATTGTGATTACCAAGTACATTCCCATATCTGCAGAAGATAGAATGTATTGTTTTCGTGTAACGTGTGAATATTAACTGTTATCTGACGACGCCGTCATGTCGCCAACAAGTTTTGCGTTTCATATTTAAAAATGCATAAATAAATCATTTTGTGGTGAAACGCGTGGAAGATAGGAGGTTTAAAGTAAATTAAAAATTAAAATGTATTCAAAGCGTCATTGGCGCAGAATTCTTGCAAAAAATAGACTTTGTGCAAAGCAACCGTTGCATGAAAATATTAGTGGTGTTGATAATTGTGCAGAAGAAAATTGTATTGCCCAAGAAAGTGAAAATGTAGAAAGTGATGAATTGATGTAATAATTTTTTATGAATTAATTTAAAAATTCGTATGTAATTTATTTGAATTAATTTGTGAATTTTTTAAACTGTATGTATGTTTTTTTAAATTTTTGTATGGAATTATTTTTAAAATTATTATGTAATAATTTATTTGAACTAATTTTGCTTTTTTTTTAACTGTATACATATATGTTTTTTTTTTAAATTTTTTATTGAATTAATTTTGTGGTTTCTTTACTGCGTAATATATTTCCCCCTTTAATAAATGTAAATATATCAAATTTAATTGGAAACTAGGAGATTGTTTAATTTATATATCAGGAATGAATTAAACACTAAAAAGGCATATGTAAGTAATATATGTATTACAATAATAACTAATGTATTTTAATAATAACTAATTACAAAGGAATTAGTAATATAATGCATTATGACGAATGAATTATATAATGAATTCTTGAAACGCTTTCAAATAATGTATTACAGTGAATGAATTATATAATGCGCTCTTAGAACACATTTAAAGAAGTGATTATTTTCCTAGGACATCATGCATGTTAGCAATAATGAATTGCGGAATC
This sequence comes from Anomoia purmunda, assembly GCA_951828415.1. NCBI lineage: Eukaryota > Metazoa > Arthropoda > Insecta > Diptera > Tephritidae > Anomoia > Anomoia purmunda. Next base: position 45,629,378 of record OX639994.1, on the reverse strand, counting down.
AATGCTGCATACAAGCAATTGATTACCTGCTCGATTCTCATTGATTCCACCTTCCTGCTGGGAAGTTATATCAATTCTCTTATATCTTAATTCCCATGCTTAAATTATTACAATGGAATTTGAAAGGTTTTTAAAACTATTATACCGAATTAGAACTTTTGATAAGAGAGTGTCTCCAAGCGTTATCGCTCTTCAAAAAACATACCTTTTAATGCATCAGCAGCAGTTCGAAAACAGTTCCAAAGTTATTTTCTCAATGTACCACATATCAATAAAAATAAGCAATGTATTGCAGTACTTATCAGAAAAATCATTCCGCACAAATTAAAATGCCAATACAATCAAATATCGCTTAACTGGCTTTAAATTCACGCTACCAATATTTATCACAATTGTCATACAAACGATTGAAATTGTCATCGTTGGAGACTTCCCCGCTTGGAGTCCTCTTTGGGGCTCCAAAATTTGTAATAAGACAGGAGAAATCGTAGAATACTGGATTCTGTCTGAAAACCTCACTGTATTGAATGACAACAAGCTCACACACTTCTCTACACGTTCTTCATTTAGCAATATAGTAGCTTTAATGATATGCTTTAAGTTTCTTTCTCCAAAGCTCAACACCAATGCATTAGATCAGCTTTAAGGTAGCGACCACTATCCATTGTTACAGTTCTACATTCAAGGCCAATTGAAGTTATTATCAAATGCCCCAAGTTTTTAACTGATAAAACGGATTGGGAGAAATTTCATAACGTATGTAGTTCCTAACCGGAAAAATTCCAAAATACACTACCTTACTGCACAGAGGAGTTCTCCAAACTAAGAAATGAAAAAATGCAATACTGTCCAGAGTTTAAACGGAATGATTGCTTAATTAGGCATAAAAAGGCAAACGCTATTATAAGAAGAAAATCGGAACAAGCAAAAAGAGACTGCATAAACCAATTTTCCAAGAAAATCAACGACAGGACAACTACGAAAAAAACTTGGGTTGATATAAAGCTTATTTCCGGATCTTTTCACCACACAACCATTATTAAGGTAAATAGTTCCAATGGCTCCATTCTAAACTCAGGAGACGTTGCTAATTACTTCTCGTCCGTGTGGTCTAATTACTCATTAAATTCAAATTTCCATCCATCATTCGTTCAAACGAAAAATGATTTCGACTGTAATTTATTGAGCTTGAGGCCAGGTTTGTGTTATGGAACGATATGAGAAAACAAAAATTTTTCAAAGTGGTAGAAGTGATAGTTGCTATTTCGGAGATCACCAAATCTCCTCATCAGACATCTTTCATTCTATACTTTACCTGGCTTTGAACCATATACGCGAGCACGCAACCACTCATGCTAACCGTGTGAAAATTGTTTGTTTTCTCATTTTCCTATCTCTAACTATGTATACCGCTATTAAATGTGACGTCGCCACTATGTGGGAATTGATTTGTAAAACAACAATATCAACCACGCTGTTAAGCAGCCAGTTAAAGTCTAGAAAGAAGGAAGTCTTTGAAAAATTGTTGTTTTCTCATAATATTCCCTAATACAAACCAAGCTCAATAAATTATAGTCGATTCATAAATATAAGGAAAAAAATAATAATAATTGAAAACTGATTTCCTCAAGAAAAGTCACAGCGGCAATACTCGTTCCACTAATGTACTCGTAACTAAAAATGATAGTACCCTCATTGAGTTCGAATCAGCTCTAGCTCGAATATCAGGAAAAACCCAGGTGCAGATAGGATCTCATACCCAATACTGCAACACCTGTGCAATGATATGAAACTTGGAATAATCAACTTGTATAACAGCATACTATCACAAGAAGTCTATCCATTAGTTTGGAAAAATGCTGTGGTAGTACCTATCCAAAAATCAAACAATATCCCAAAGGAAGTACTTGGGTACATACCCTTGTTGTCTTGGTAAATTGCTGGAGAAAACAATTGCTAAGCGCATCTCTTGGTAGGTTCGAAAATATAACATATCTAAAATACTTTTGTGATATATTTTCTGATATTTCATTCTGGTCTGATTCATTGGCGCTAACGTCAATGGCTTAAAATGCAAAACTCAATTTGCCGGAAACACAAATGCAGTAGTCTTGGCTAATCTTATAATAATGTAAATACCACTGTTTTATCTTAGAAAACAATTGGCTTACAGGCTGAATATTGTAGAGTACTTAACTGCAAAACAACGTTTAATCAATATCGCAACGGTAGTTAATGTAACACAATTACTTAAGATAGGCTATGGACTACCAATATATGGAAACTGTGCAAAGAGCCGCATAAAGCTTCTTTATGCACCCCACCTCATTTCCTAAATCGCCTAAAAAATGTATACTCGCGGAGGCTGTACTTCCCTAAATTGAAGAAAGAATAGAACTGAACACGAAAAACCTAATTTCAAAGTTTTTCTTTTGTAACAATACTGTACTTTACAATTCAGTACTTGCCAACATCAATCTTAAATGACCACAGAGACGAAAATCAGCAATATCGATTTGCGTTGAATACGCTCTAGAACTTGGTTTTAGTACTTCGTTCTTTCATCAGCAAGATGATTTCCCTCTGTGGTGCATGCAAAACTCGTCGTTTATTCTGGAGGTTGAAAGTTACCGGAAGAAAACCACAAGTCCTGGTGTTTACCAACAACTTTTCTAAATACGCCCACCAGTATGCCCACTATTTCATTTTGTTTAATTTCAACAACAGTAATTACGTCATATCAAATATCCGGAACAAATTAATTGAAAATAGTGTTACAATAAAAATAATGGGTTGTGAGGCCAATGCGGAATTAAAGAAAATGAACTAGAGGATCAAAGGGCAATCTTCGCTGGAAAACAACCACTAATAACTTTTCCTTTCTTGGACAAAAGGGATTTGTATAAACCGACATCGGAGCAACAGCTCGCCAAACAATTGATTTATGGAAAATCATTAAACAACATTATACGGAAGTCAATGTTGACCGAAGTAAACCATTTTGTTTATAGTCATGACAATGCGGCGATATTAAAGTATTCGTCCGCCTCCGTATAGGGCATATGATAGCCACACATGTGCATAGGTTTGCTGGTCTCTGCCCCCTATCCTGTCAACAGAAATAGATAAAAAAAAAAAAAATACTGTTCTGTATCACAACTATCCATCGCCATCCCACACGTCCTCAGCGGATGCGCCCAGCTTTCTTCGATCAGAAAATCAGTCTTACGCAACCTCATTGATTGTTTGAAAACCACTTCAGCCGAAAATATTAGAAGAGTATCTACATATCTTAATCTAACAAATCAAAAAAAAAATCTATCTATGTAATCACCTTACATTTACAACCTATCGATTTAGTTTCTACATACATATGTATGTATTGTATATATTTCAATTCTGCTAGTTTTTCAATTGTTTTATAACCATTAAGTAAATATATAAGATACTCAATCCTTTTATAATATTCTTACATACTTATAGTTCTCACAGAGCCGAAGGCCGTGGCATAATGTAATATTAATTGTCTTGCTATTCCACATCTAATAAAATAAAATAAAAAATAAAAATCTTACAAACACTATACATTGACTTTTACAGTATCAAAAATAAAAGGTATAAGACATAACCTTTAGACTGGATATGTGCGCTGTGACATCGGATAACTCGATTCAAATCGTTCTCGTATTGCCAGGGCGGTCTGGAAGGATGAGATTCCGTTCCGCTCGGCCATTGTGCTTTCGGCTGCGCATGATGCTAGACGGTTGGAAAGGCCTAGTTTCCAAGCCACGTCTTTGGCAATCGGAAGGTACGAGTTTCCGAGCCGCTGCCTGTTTGAGATGTGGCCCTACTCTTAAATTTGTCGTGCCACGGAATTGTCCAAACGCCCGAGGTTCCGATCCGTTTCCTGGCGTAGGGAGAAAAAGTCACTTTCAGGCGACAGGGGAAAAAGTTATTAAATAATTAACAAAGCACCAAAGTTTAGATCCCGAAATAGTGGATAACACTTTCAACAAGATTCATAACAGATCCTGAATCAACGGAAAACACGTGTAAAAATTAACAGATTCTGAAACATTGGACAGTTTATTATTCAGTTGTTATTATAAAAGAAGGGAAACCTGGATTCATCACGACAATAACAGAAGAATAAATAAAACGGAGGAAACCAAAAATGGAACACCAAATGGCATTGATGGAAACTTTGCAAATGCAACAAGAAGAATTTACCCAAAGATTAGCATCAGTAGAACAACGTAATTTTCCACAAGCAACACCAATTGCCTAACACGACGACATTCAATTGCTTAAATCATTGCCAAATTTGACGGGGATAGAGCCCAATACAGATCATGGAGGTTGCAAGTATGGACTTTCGTGAAAACAATAAAGGACCTCAATCAGCATCCGAAGTATTACAGTGCCCTAGAAATCATGAGAGCAAAAATCACAAGACACGCCGTGAATATTTTAACCATTCACAAAACAAAAATTAATTTCTATGAATTTCAAGGCAGAAAAAAACTTGGAGAATTTCATAGTGAAATATCCAAAGCACACAATTTACCATTATCCTAAATTGATGTCCGGAGACCAAAATAATGTAGCTATGAAAGATTATGCCAACAAAGGAGCAGTCAGAACATTCATCCTAGGATTGAATTCTAAATACACCAGCGAAACATTATAGAGCAACAACCCAACTAACTTGGAGGCAGAATATGCGATAGCCCGTACAATATACCACGACAATACAGAATACACTCCACACATTATTAAAACCATTCACACCACATATACACCGAGAGGTCAGACACCTGCATGAATACAGGTCAAATATTAGAATGCAGAGAAACGACTATCAACAGAGAAATTTCAACAATCAACCCCTACAACGACAACCTGCACTAGTAACCAAAATGTGATTTCACCACAAAATATAAAACAAAGAATTAATCCAACTAAACAAGAAGATTTAAAATCTGTAGTGCGTTTCTGTAACTTTCGTTATGCATTATAACGAACGAAATAACGAATTGAGTGTGGCGGTGTTTCTGTAAGTGTGGTGATAATTATTTTCGTTATAATATTCGTTATTGTTTTCGTTATCATATCACACACAAAAAATTTAGTGATATTTGGCGCAAAAACAGAAATGAGTGAGGTAAGACTAAAAAATACATATTGTTTACAGAAAAAGTACTTACTGGCAAAATTTCCAAAGCCCAAAAGCAGAAGCTTTTGGAAATTTTACGTGGCCATAGAAATGTGGCTATGGGGCAGTTTGGTGGACCAAATAGCGGCAAATCAGCACAGCTGTTTGGGAAACAGTGGCGGCGGAGCTTAATGCATGCGGCGCAGCATGTAGGACGGGTGACCAGTGGAAAAAGGTTAGTTTACTTTATTATGTTTACTTTATGTATTACCTATATACATATGTAATATTCAAACGTTATATTTATATTAAACATGTTATATATGGTGTGTATATGTTTGCATTCATAGCCGTTCTAAATTTATTTTTACAGTGTTGGGCAGACGGGAAATCATCCGTCAGAAAGCAGCAGGCCGCTATCAACAGATTTAACCAAGCCACTGGAAATCGGCCTGTCACCGAAGGTCCGCCGCCACTGGAAGGCATGGACAAGGAAGTGCTGGAGGTCTTTCCAACTGCTTTTGTTAGTGGCGATGGTGGAACCATAGAAGCGGGATTCCAGGAGGTAATTTGTGTTTTTATTAAAAAAAAAAACAAATTATTTTTAATTACAATTTTTGCAATCTAGGAGCATTTGGATGACGAAGTGCAGGAATCCCTGGATCGACTGTTGGCGACGCCTGTTAAGGAAGTGGCAGCAAGCACTTCAAAAGCAGCAAGCACTATAAAAGCAGCACGCACTACTTCCTCTATCTCAAGTGCTTTTGAAGAAGTGAAAGAGTTGATGAAGAAGCAGGAGGAGAAGAGGTGTAGTGAAATGGGGGAGCTCATAAATGTTCTTAAAACTATGAGCTCTGCCCTACAATCAATAGATGCCCCACTTAAAATTTTGGCAGAAAAAAATCAAATTTAATATATTAGTTTCCATTTATTTAATTGTATTAAATGTCGAATTTTGTTTTTTGTTGTTTTTTATAAAAATTTGTATTTTAAACGAATTAATGAGTTGTTCTGTTTGAATATAAATTTGTTTTATTTTTATTGTTCATTGACGTGATTTCTAGCAATGGAATCACGAACTCTTCGTCCCTAATTTAAGACATTTCTATTATCTTCGTTAATAGATTCCACACTCATAATTGATACATCAGATATATTTACGTCTGGAATGGTTTGTTTATGAAGACTTTTTTCAAAACTCCATTAAGCCTTTCCTCGCAGTTTCTGGCTTGAATATGGACCTTGTTGTAATTTTCTTGCCTAACTGATTCCGGATTTCGATATGGCGTCATAAGCCATGGCTGTAGTGGATATCCAGAGTCTCCAATGAGCCAATTGGAGTTTGAATTAGCAATAAATTGTGATTCCAAATACTCCTTGCATTTAGAATTTTCCCATATGTTGGCATCATGGGTACTTCCACCAAACCGTGCATTGGCAGACAATATATTGAGGTCGTAGTCGCATATTAGCTGTACATTTTTAGAAAAATACCCTTTTCTATTTATGTAACAGCACTCAACATCCATTGAGGGGTTTTTTATCTTCACGTGCGTACAGTCGATGGCACCAATGCATCCGGGAAACCCAGTGCAAGAAAAAAATCTTCAATTATACATACAATTAAGTATAGAAAGTAAAATTGTATTAACATATGTACATATATAACCTTTGTTTAATTCAATTGGACTCTGCCAAGTTTTTAGGGGAAATTATATATTTGCACATAAGCTTGTTTTGTATAATGTACGAAACTTCTTTGACGGAGCGACACACAATTGTCGTGCTCATTGAGCAAACGAAATCCTGCCCAATATCCCTTAGGTACGATCCTGTCGCATAATAATGCAATGCTGCTGAAATCCTCAATGGTTTTGGAATAAAAGCTAGTATTACTCCATCTTTCATGTGAGGGCGTATTTCATTTAACAATGCTATTGCAGCATCTTTTTTGAATCTAAAAAGATCTTCAAATCGCGCTTCCGGGAAGTGAGAAGGGTCAGTAACGTCTATGTATACGTAGCATATTTCGCTGGTCAACTAATATTGCCAGTGTGGCAGCTGCAAGCATAGTCACAAGCTTCAAAATAATGAAATAAGTTAACACTTCACATTTACACACATACTTTATTTGTCTATACTTACTTTTTTAATAAATAACTAAACAATACAACGCAAAAAGTAAAATTTACAATTAGAATTTATGTAAACAAAACAACTCAGCTGTCAACGACATAATAAACAGTGTTTTGTTTCCACTGTTTCATACACTTTATAACAACTCACCACAGCCATAACGAAAGGTGACTTCTCTGAGTTACAGAAACACTTCAAAATAATTGTTCGTTATAAACCTTTCGATACGCAAAAGTGATATTTCTTTCGATATCATAACGAAAAGTTACAGAAACGCACTACTGTAGTTTTTTCTAAATAAGTATGAAGAACAATTTGAATCATGCAGCGCTTTAATAGGCGAGTGAACAGGCTGCCCTGCATTCAAACAGAGTGCGGTCTACCGGGCACGGACTACTAATAATTATATAAACATAACTTGAAAACTTTGAGAATCAATTAAAATAAAACCTTTTTCAAAACGGAAACTTTACACGGCTACTCAATAGTATATTCCAAAAATGAATTACAATGTATAGATATCACCTAACTCTTTTGAAATTAGTGAATTTGACATGATCCTTAGGGGCGAGGTCGCGCCATATGAAGGCAAAAATAAATTTGCTTGCCAATAGGTTGAAATAAAGATAGCCTGAATGAGAAGTTTCCAAGAATTGAACCAAAGATTGATTATAACATTAATAAAGATGAGTTCAAAGACCAGGTAGATGAACTCATGAAAATAAATTAATATTAGTGAAACATTGGCTTTTACAACCACAGTACAAGCATCAATTAGGACCGAATCAGAAGATTCGATATGGGCAAAACGGTATCCATTTCTGCCCACGTCTTTGTCAGGAAAGAGATTGAGAAATTTTTAAATGATGAAATAACGAAAAGTCACATTCCTTCCAAGATTCAGTTGGATACCTTGCACACATTATCAAACATAACAGCGTGAGGGTTGATCCTAAAAAATTGAAACTATAAAGAACTACTCATAACCGAAAAATTTTTAAGAATTGAAATCTTTTCTTGAACTTGCTAGTTATTATAGGAAAAAGATTTTGCTAAATTACAAAACCACTAAATATCCGTTTGAGAGGAGAATTAAGAATGACAACATGGTAACAAAAAATCAAAGTGCCAAGACACTCGTACATTTAGACACACCAGCAGTAGAAGCTTTAAAAGAGTAAAAAACGCGTTACAAGAAAAAATTAATTATTATACCATCGAAAAGTGTAGACGTAATTTTAAATTCGATCAGTGGTCCGTAAACTGTGCAAAAACATATACAAAAATCAGCAAAACGCAAGCAGAAAATAAATGCAAGCGTACGAGCATTTCGCCAACACCAAGCTGCAGTGAGAGAGACCAAGACGAGCAACAATGCTCGTTTTTCATATGTCTCACCGGGGCCTGCAAGTATGCCAACACCAACAACAACTAAAGAGAGAGAGAGAACGCTCCACTACTCCCACCTCAGATTCTAGTTTGTCCTGAAGTCAGCAGTGCGCTTCGCTCTATCGCTGTCTACTACGATTGCAGTTTCGTCATGGACCACAGCACCAACGGTGAACGCCCTAAAGCTAGAAATCCACACCAGTATTTTCTGGCGTTTAAGATGTTTCCAATCATGATATTTCTTCGCAATGTTTCCATTCTACTAAACCGTCTGTTCGCTAAATGCACTAGTTAGATGCGCGGCAGTTAACAAGAAAAAACTAAACAAAAGGAAGGAAATCTTAAAACTATGCAATTTTCTTCTCCAAATGGAAGATTTGATTCCTTTTAGAGAGATATATGTTGATAAACTACACCGTCTACACGTTCAGTGCATTCATCGAAGAGACCTAAAAGTGTAGGGAAGAATTTTATCAAAGTAATTTATCGATTAAAAAATGAGAATCCGATGAGAATAATTCTTCTAATTTCTAACATTTTTAAATAGGTTTTTTAAACTGTAAACCTACTTCAAGGATACATCAACATGCTATCAAAAGTTTCCGCTCATTTGTTCTCTAAATTTTATGCAAAATATGCATAAAACGTTGGAAGAGTAATCTACTGGTTCTTTGCCGTATTCACGCGTACCATAACTAAGTTCGAAACAGCTGTTTGTCAGTATAGTATGAAACGCCAGAGAAAAGTTAAAAATTTGGCTACTTTTGGGCGCTTCGGGCTTTTCGGACTTCAGTCATGTATGTATGTAGGTGTATTCATACAATTGCACCAATTTAACTTTTGAGGCATAAGGGGCGTATGCATGCAACGCGTCGAAAGACTGGTGTGGAGTTCTAGCTTTATACACACTATCTCCACAACGACTTAAGTGGTAACCGTTACTCGCCACCTATTATGTCAAATAAGCTTACAACGAGCACAACCCCAAAACCATCAGCAAAGCCAAGAACTACTAGGTTAGTAGTGCAGCCAGGGGCCTATTTCACTAAACTACAATTCTACAAGTTTACAACTTACAATCACAAGTTTAATTTTCACAAGTGTTGATAAATTGCGTTTCATTAAAATTTTGACAACACTTGTAGTTTTCTGCACTTGTAAACTACAATTTCTACAATTACAAGTTCTTGTATACTTGTGATGTCAATTTAACAATTGTTATTTCTAATTATTCAAAATTCTACAATTGCTTATAAAAAACGCAATATAAAACATTTGCATAATTTAAAATTAATTTTTTAAATTAAATAAAATATTTTTATAAAGTTATTTTGATAAATTAAACATTTGTGTAAATATATGTATATCGATAATTTGTTTTGATTGTTATCGCATCCCTAATTAATCAAAAAATATGTTGTGTGTGTTTAGTGTTGTTTGCCCACTTGTTGTGTTTATAAAAAAGTTAAAAATTGTTTATTTGTAAAAATGGCAAATGTTTGTTATGTTTGTTAGTTCATTAGTGTGGTGCGGGAGATCTTAGCTGCCAAAGACATTCTCTTTGGTAAGTTTAGCGATAGAATTTAGCGATGTATGGAAAATGGTTCTTCCGCCCGCGGGGATGCAGAAAATAAAAAATTGAAGATGGATGAAAAGGTGGAGTGGCAGATCGAAAACTTTAAGCTGCAGAATAAAAATTTTCACTTGAAAAATAAAGCTCGTCAGATTCAAATTTTGGAGCAGAAATTTATACGCCGTAAGGGGGCGTACAGCCCCTTATTTTTTTTAGTTACAACTTTTTGTGCTTTATCATTTTTTTATTAATATTTTTCTTATTTGTAAATTAATTAAAATAATTTAAAATAGTTTGTAGCCTAGCTTGGCCTCTAATGTCTGTTATGGTTTGACTGCCTTCTTCTACATTATCGGAGTAACTAGGGTTAGTGATTGTGAAGTTTTCATCTTCTTCAGTGCGTGAAAAATTGCAAAGTGTGACCGCACAACTAAAAACATCGCTAGCCATTTCTGGGCTCACCCGCAAATAATTTAAAATAGGAAATTTTTCCTTTAAAATACCAATTGTATTTTCCACAACTCTTCTGGTTAATTTATGGGCATTGAGGAATCTTATATTATTAGATAGTGGAGGAATCAGCCAATCTTTCAGCGGATATGCTGAATCACCTAGAATGATTCCATTCTGAATTGGACGCCAGCCGTTTTCCGGTCTGCGGAACAAACAACTATTCCGCAAGACGCGAGAGTCGTGAGTACTCCCCGGCCAATTTGCATAGGAGCAATAGAACTGGAGATCGGGTGTGCAAACCCCCATACACGAAATGGAGTGATTACCATGCCTATCAACATAAGCTTCTTCATGCTCTTTGGGTGCATCTAATTTTATTAAAGTGCCGTCCAAACAGCCGCAAACTAACGGCATGCCTCTGATGGCGTAGAATTTAGTAACCACTTGATCCACATTTTCTGGCCATCTTACATACGTTGCAAACAAAGCGGTACATATTTATTGCAGTAACTACGCTTTTTACCACTCTGCACACTGTGGCTTTGCTCACACCATGCAAGTCACCTATTGCGTAATCAGCAGCTGCTGGTGCACCGTTAGAGAATGGCTTCTACTTGTCTTCCTCTCCAGTATTGGACACAACAAATTTAATAAGAAAACAAATTTTTCACGTTTTAGCCTAAAGCGCTCATTATACTCCAACGTGGATTCCAGGAATTCATATTCCAGACGTTGCCTAAATAGCCTTCTCCTTTTTAATGTGATTTCATTATTGCTTTCATCACTAAAATCGTATATAAAGTTCATTTTGCACACACAAAAAAAATATGAGCGTCTTAATATAATATAAGTTTCACTTGCTCACTAGTGGTGTTGCCGGTTATCGATAATTTGTAATAAACCAACAATGCGATTCGATTAATGTGTGTCATAAAATATTAAATATGTTTGATTTTGTGTTCATTTGAACTAACTTTTAAGAAAAAATTGTTATAAATCAAATTCTAAATCAATTTATCATTCACTTGTAACTTGTAAAATTTTTTCTTAGGGTCTCCGTCGACCCTAAGGTTTTTTTCCACAATTCTACAAGTGTACAAGTGCAAATTTTGTTTAGTGAAACAAAATCACTTGTAAAAGTATCATTTGTAGACTTGTTACTTGTAGAATTCACTTGTAGCTACAAACTTGTAATTGTATTTTTATGAAACACAATGATTCACAAGTTCACAATTTCACATGCAAAAACACTTGTAATTGTGAACTTGTAGTTTAGTGAAATAGGCCCCAGGTATAGATGTCCAAATAAAGAGAAAGCTCAGCCCTAAAAATTCAAGTACATAAAAGAAGCTAAATTAATTAGAGAGGAAAGCTATGATAGATTTGCATTTCTTAGCGTTATACTTACAGTCGAGAACACTACAGAAGCCGCTTCTACGACCAGTAAAGTCAGATCTCCGTCTATTTATATCCGTGAACAAAATTCAACTTTTCTGGTAAAAATAACTAGTGCAGATAATCGGTGAAAACACTTTTCACGTAATCTCACTAACCAAGGGCAATATTCACGAGACAAAACTGCAGGTATACACAGAAGAACATTACAGACTAGTATAGAAATATTTAATCGATAATAAAATTAAATTTTATACATACCAGTTTAAAAGCGGAAAGGGCCTACAAGCCAATGTGGAACCTTCAGAAGTTTTAAATGCCCTGAAACTCCAAAAGTTCAATACATAGGCTGTTATAAACATAATCAATATGAACAACCACAGTACCACAGCTTATGGTCAAAGTTGAGCTAGAGCATGACAATAGGCAGGGCCGGATTAAGAATGTGGGGGCCCTCTTTTATATCTATCTATAAACAAAATCAAACACATTTTCACTGCCGACCATATAAAAGATCTCATAGTTGAATTATAAAAAAGAACACCTTTTTATGACTAAAAATACTATTTCGAAGCAATTCACATTCAAACTGTCAACATGAATAATCATATGATAATCATAGAACCTGACTATATGGAGTTTTCAGCTTTCTCTAGACAAGGGTAGGCCCTATTAATATTTATTATAGAAGTTTGGCGTTAAATTTTGTAGATTGAACAATCCTTATGTTATGTCATGACCGTGTCTGTGCGAAATGGACGATTACGGAGGGCCTGACATTTTATATACGATAAATGAAAATTATGGAATTTCCTAGGGCCTACCCGTGCAAACTGAAAGCAATGTATATATATAGTCCCTAACGCAGCTGCTTGAACACAACTAATTTTTTATTATTCAAAAGTTTGTTAATGTAAGTAAGGTTATAATAGTTATGATTCGATTATTTTTTAATAATCAAACTTGGATTGTATTTTTATGTCAAGGTTAACTCAGTTACAATGCGGGTGAGTAAGGTTATTTTTTACAATTACATTCAAAAAATAAAATTTAAGCTCTTGAAAAGCTAATTTTACACGTTTGATTTTGACAAATTAAAAATAAATAACATTTTATGAATTATTTTAGCAAAACGTGCAGATATATCTATGTAGCGGATGCGTTATTAACTTGTGATATTGACACATTTATCTTTCTAGCTGATGTTAATTAATCGAACGGAACAATTCTATATGAACATCAGCAACAAACGGTTCCGAGACAATAATATCATTAATGAGATTCATTTTACTGCAATTAATACAGTAAGACAAGTGAGAGAAATTTTCTTTTAAGTGTAACCCCGTTATTTCAACTGACTTTTGTTTACTCTCGATTTCCTCGATATGAGTCGATAGTTCAACTGCGTTGCTCACGCTGAGAGGTGGAGGGAAAATTGAACGGCATATGACCTAACCAATATCGCGTTACCTATTTGTAACACGATTTTAACCAAAAATTTCGTTATGTCAAGTTAAAATAAAATAATAAGATAAACTATGTCGAGTAATATAATAAAACTTTATTCAAATCAACTGAGTAAAAAAAATTATAATAAAAATGTCAAAGCGACAAAAAATCGTTTGTACTGATGAAAAAAATTATTTTGTTCTTTCATTTTGTGGGGGCCCCCCAAATGTGGGGCCCCGGGCCGCGGCCCCGTCGGCCCTGCCCTTAATCCGGCGCTGACAATAGGCCACTTGGGAAGAATGCTGTTCACCCCACTTATAACATGCAGTACTTATTAAACCGTTGAGTTACTTTTGAAGAGCCGAATAAACGAAGTGGCACTACGTTGTACACCAATTGCTAAGAATTTAGACAAACAAAAAAATATTGCACTCTACGCGCCGGCTGCGTGACGGAATTATGCATTATGAAAAATTACAATATACAAAGAATCAAAACAGCGACTAGTTTAAAAAACATCAATTCGATGACAACCAACCTATTTACCATCTCAAACTCCGTCTGAGGCGTGCTTCCCGCGTGCTCCCATGTTTAATCAAAGGCTACTTCCAGAGTTATATTTGCTGATTTGCTCGCAATAACATCAAGGCTTTAATCGTCTACTTGTAACAAAACATGATAAACTTCATGACTTTTATGCAATCAACTACATATACATATAAGAGCTTATGAAAAATCAAATTCAGCTCATCTAATGGCTTGCTAACAAACAAAAAAATGGCCCCGCTAAAATATGTCTATAGGGTGCCAACGGCATTTCTCAGCACCAACTAGAGTTCTTGAAGTTTTCAAATGAAAACGGGATCGATGTGATGCTCTCTGTCGAAACGCATTTAACAAACAAAAATTGCTTCCAGATATCAGAATACGAAGTTTATACAAAAAATTATGCGGACGGCATATCGCATGGGGGGACAGCAGTTCCTGCAAGCCACTTCCATAATCGTGCTTACAAGTTCAAATATACATTAGTAGCCACATTGAACTTAATCCAACTATTAGGAGTGAAACAGACATAGAAAAATTCGAACAGGCTCTAACTTCAGTTATAACAGCTGTTGCTTTCCAGGCCACTCCTCAAAAACAAGAAAGCCGGAGCAAAAACATCAAACTACAAATAGAAAAAAGATAGACTTGTCTCGAGAAGCCTGCTGTGAAACAACAGCTAACAACTTGCTCATGCCAAATACATTGAAAGCTTGTCACCAACCAGCGGAAGGTGTTCTCCTGTGTAAAGCGAAAACCTGTGCACAGCCACCAACGAAAGTCGACACACCACACCTAGTTAGTGAATAATATGCAGAGAGCGTTTGAAAAATCAGCAGCTCATTGTAATCTGAAATTATAAAATAAATGATAAACGCAACCAAGACACTATAGAAATCGGGACTAAAGATTTACCGAAATTTTGCGTAACTCCATCGAACGAGAACGCTCGAATTTAAGGGCGGAGGAGTTTACACATAATAAGTTCACTTACCTTTTTGACTCTTATTACGAAAAGTATTTTTTAATTCTCTTTTGATTCCCACAGTTAAGTAAATTCCAAATAATTTTGAGGTCACCTTAACCTTTATTAGCTTTTGACTCATAGTTCGAATCTCAGCTTTTTTTTCGTGCCATGTCTAATTTTTCTGGATTTTTTTTTTTTTAATTAAATACAATATATTTATTAACTTTCATAAATTTTTGGAAATCTTTTTTTATTCACATTCCTTTTCTGCTTTCATTTCGTTACAAATGAATTTACGAAATTATTGAAAAGTTTTCATTTTCTTAAATAGTTTAAGATGTGTAATATAAAGAAATTGGAATAAAATCTTTTATTAAACTATTATTTTTAATATTATTTAATATTAAAAAAAAAGATTTAAAAAAATATATTAATTAAAATTAAATTTGAATTATTTCACTTCATTAGTAACTAGAAAAAGAAAATATTGAAATAAATTTTAATAAAAAGATCCATTATATTAAATTCGTTTATATTACATTATATATAACAATTAAATTTTCAATCAATTATTTCCTTTTTTAAATTTATTTAATTCGGAAAATACCTATCAACCCGAAAATGTTCCTGCAACATTGATTTTCTGCATTTGGCTGCTTTTTAACATGCATTTTACCATTTCGCAGCGTTTTAACATTGGCAAAAAAATTAACATTTCAATTCCGCAGCGAAAACGTTTCAACTCTGTTAAGAAATAAATAAAAATGTTCGACCTGAGTCGTTTGCACCTTCTCATTGTTTGATGTTCTCTGGATCTACCACGCCATATATCTCAAAACAAAGAATCACTCAATAGCTACTCGCAAAACAAATACCCACCACAGTCCATCGATCAGCCACAAAATATTCTCCCACAAGAACTCGATATATCATCTCTTACTTCGGTATACAATTCTCTCGCTAACTCTTCTCTTGACATAACAAACATTGATGACAATTTCCAAATAAACTTCGACAATTACAAAATGAGTCTCCGCAACTCTTCAGACGCCGCAATGGCATCTGACGAAGACTCTTAAATTTATTTCAACAAAAGAAACATCCATACTAACTCTTATATACCTCATTTAACTTTACCACAGAACTTTTACTTTTTCGTTCATAATAGTTATGTTCGATGAACAAAAATTATGAATAATTATTACAAATTTTCACAAATAGGCGTTCGATGACGACAAAAAATTATCCATCAACCAAAAAATGAGAGAGCAAACTGACAGTTCGTTGCAAGAGAGCCGCTGATTTTGTGTTGGAGAAATTTGGCCAGCCAAAATTATCCATCACGAAAACATATGTTCGAAAACATATGATTGCAATTGTAAACAAAGAAATTTACATTTTGTGAAATCCGGTGTTTTGTAAAATATATTCTTCATCTACAAAAAAGAGTTTTAAACCAAATTGCTATTTTACATAGCTTGTTCCAGTACTCCAGGAACTGTTTGAATACTTACCAATTGCGACTTTCTGGAATGTTCCTGGTGAACATTTGAGGTCCAACTTCCTTTTTCCTTCCATTGCAGTATTTTTAACTATTTTTAAACTATGTGAACCGCGCACAAATTTGTAAATAAACTCAGCTGATTTGTCTTCTTCTATCGGTTTTTGATGGTGATGGCAAATTTTCTGTTCGATGAAATTTTTTGTTTTTCATCTCTTTGTGAGAGGATTTCCACTTACGCTCTTTATTTGGTTTGCTGGCTGGTGATGGATAATTTTTTCATCGAACAGAACTAATGACTTCCATAATGCAATGGAATATAAAAGGATACTCTAATAATTATGAAGAACTTCAACTTATACTGAAGCAATACTATCCGTCAATTATATGCTTACAGGAAACCCTCATACCCTCGAATCTAGCACCTCACCCACCTAAAGCATATACAGCCTATTTTCACAACTTAGCGCAAAACACGACAGGCAAGCAAGGTATTTGCATAGTGTCAAACATCTCTACAATTGTGCTGGAAATAAATATAGGGTTTAAATTTTCACTGATATCAATGTACATCCCTCCAGACCAGAACTTTAATTCGAAAGATCTGTTCACAATAATTGATAATATCCCAAGCCCTATGTTATTATTAGGAGATCTAAATTCCTGGAGTCCACTCTGGGGCTCATCAGTAGCAAACTCAAGAGGTAAAGTACTTGAAGATGTTATACTAGCTTCAAATCTGACAGTTCTGATCGACGACTCACCTACACATTTTTCAATCAACCAAAGATTTTCAAACATAGATATCACACTCTGTTCAGCGAGCCTAGTACCTAAATGCAAATGGACAATTTTAAATACATCCATAGGAATTATTTTATTTATAATTATAATTGTATTGCTAAAAACTAAAAATTATAAAATAAATGATAAACGCAACCAAGACACTATAGAAATCGGGACTAAAGATTTACCGAAATTTTGCGTAACTCCATCGAACGAGAACGCTCGAATTTAAGGGCGGAGGGGTTTACACATAATAAGTTCACTTACCTTTTGACTCTTATTACGAAAAGTATTTTTTAATTCTCTTTTGATTCCCACAGTTAAGTAAATTCCAAATAATTTTGAGGTCACCTTAACCTTTATTAAAATTTTGCATTTTCTAAATTCAAAGAATTGACACAGCATATTAAGCTTAGTTCAGCAAACCCATTGCACGCGCATCCGCTGCAATACCTTTGCTTATGGGAAAATGCTGACGTCTGCGTCTGGCACACCTTAGTGCGAGCAATAGCGTAGATTTGTTGTTGTTAACAACATAGCGGCGTAGCTTACTTTATAATGAAAATAACTACAAAATTTTAGTCTTCATTTCGTAGTGTCCGGGTACGGTTAATAAAAATACAAGGTTTTGTTTTTTAATTACAAAAAACCCAATTTACATGATACACCAAAAGCGGAAAATAAAAAGAAATGGGTTGTATTTATCTATGGGGTAAAGTATACAATTTTGACATTGATGGTATTGACTAGAGTTACGTCTGAAAATGTGGGTTTCGCAAATAGATGCGTAAGTGATGCGAGGCTGGTAATATCTAAAGTTTTATTCCGAAAAGTTATGTGGTAACGTACGAAATCATTAGAGAGATTCCAACTGAATATTTAGATGTGAAAATAAAGAAATGCTTAATTTTTGAAGTAGAAATTACCTGGTTTCAAAGACTGACAAGAAGAGAAAGCAGGGAATGTGATGATAGGATGACGACGTGGTCAGAAAAATTTATTCTTTTGGGGAAACATTCCGAAAAGTGTAATCTTAAGCCACACTATATTTGAGGTTCACCATTTCTTCCCTATGCTAAGCATAATGCTGTCATAGCATTTTAGGTGTGGAAGATTAGGACATGCGTAGAAATCGTGCAAATCTTAGGGAAGGCGTCTTTAATGTGAGAAAAAGGAGGAGTGCAAAGGCAACTGCAAACTGTGTGACTGAAGTACATACTATGCAGGGGCACAAGTCATATTACGTTTGAAAGAAATTTATGTTCAGCGTAGGAAAATGAAAATTAGCTTGTAAAAATGATGACACTTAAAAAAAACCAAGAAAATAAATCATAAATGAGTTTAAAGAGGAATCAAAACAATACAAATGATGTTAATAAAATCTTAGCACCAATCTCGTATGGACGTCAGAGTCTAAGAGCTGTTAAGCCAATAAAACAAAGAAGAGGTCAGAATAGGGAACAAATGGAACAACCTTCGGTCATCCGAATCTCCAAGTAGTAACAGAAATGGAAATAATAACAGTAAAAAATACAAAAATTTGATAAGGATAGTTTTAGAAAAGTAAATATTCCAGTCGGTGTTAATAGCTAATTATCGGTAATTATCTCTAGTTTTTATTAGAATGTCTTTCTTAACCCAAACAACTGGGAGGCGAGAGATATAGAAAGAGCGTAACAACAGAGAGCGAGAGAGGTCCTAGTTTCTGCAAGTACAAATTTTTCCAGCAGCAATTAGTAGCTGGCAAGGCAAGAAACAGCTATTTATAACCGAAAAACTGAAAAACTTTGTAAGTCACTAAATCATGTTGAACTGTTGCAAAACGTAAAAGTTTGTAAACATAATTGAAATAATGAATAACACGGATTCTGTCAAAAGGTGGTTACTGCTGATTTCTGCTAGTTTTTCGTTTATTTACTTTTCTTCGTTGCAATTTCATAAAAAGTGTGGACATCCTAAATACAGCCGAATACTAGAAAAGCATGGAGGCTCGTAAGCCATATGAAAGGTAATACTAAGAAAACCAATAACCCTCTGATGATATTTGTGGGTTTTGTTAAAGGCTGTGGTAAGACTCAGTCTATCCAAGATCGAGTGAAGGTCACACTTCCTACAGTACTTAAATACAAACTATACTTCGATATATTAAAGGTAAACACACGCACACATTGCTTGGTGTACTCGCAGACCAGCAGCTTTTCATACCGAAGGAGAAGATCATCTGGGTAGAGTAAGAGGCAACGGTGTACATACTAGCATCCCAGTAGGTGGCGCTCATTAGCAGCGACCGAGAAGCGTTTAGCCAAGGGCATGTGCACTAGCAGCGCGGCAGATGGCTGTCATTAGCAGCGTGAGAGAAACTGGTAGGCAACGGTATGTGCAGAAGCAGCACTCTCCTCGGCAGCGGATGGATTGGCGGTCATCGTGAGTATCTTGAGCAGCGATGCGTGGCTAACGCAGGCTGATTAGAAACATCACAGGATAGCACCGTTACCGTTGTCGCCCACTACATTAGTAGGGGCTGGAATGGGGAACGGTAGCGCCAATGACGGTCTTGTCGGCAGAGCCACGCAAAAGGGACGAATATATCTAAATGCATCGGCTTTCTTCACTTGACCAATCGAAGGGCTCGAATAAACCTAAAAGGCATCAGCACCCTTCGACTTACCTAAGCAGACGACGACCTTTAGGCAATCTTTTTGGTACCACGAAAAATGCCTACGCGTGTTAATATATGATAGCAAGAGGAAGGGCTGCTAGAACAGCTGATTATATAGTTTTGTTTTAGTTTGTATCTCTTTTGAATTCAACTTGGTTAACACGTAAATATTTGACAAATTTTACCCATTCCGAGAGCTAAGATGTTAACACATCAAGAAGCTTGTGCTCGTGGGTCTATATCTAAGGCGTATATACTACAGCTGATAACAATAGAAACCATGCTTCTACTTTTGAACATGATTTTGCCAAATAATCATGGATTTTGCTTTGTAATTTGCAAATTCTATAGTTGAATCACGGTCTGCATCGTAGATCGACCCCTCGTAGAATAATTGTTTAAGCTCCCAGCACATGCATTTGTTACGCACCTGCTATGAATCTCAGCGCTCACGCTGTTGCTGATGAGCGACTACCCAAGCTAAGTATACCACCTTTCGAAAGCAAATACTCAAAGCTCGAATCTTTTAGTGATTTGTTTGATAGCAGCGTACATAACTACGTTAATTTTTCAACCGCTCAAAAGCTCCAGCGGTTGAAGGGATTATTGAAACATGACCTTACCATGCTGATACGACATCTTGCTGTGACCAAAAAAAAACTACACCGAACCTCACGCTAAGCTAAAAAAAGTGATCAGACAAACCATTACTGGTTGCCGCTGTGTTAGTATTCCTAAAGCTGAAGGCAATCGTCCAATGTCCAATGTCCAATGGTACAGAAGAAATCATAAGGGGTACAGGACGCTGGTGATGAGAAGAAAAACCCATGGTTAATACATCTGCTTATTCTAAATATCAATAAAGACACTTATTAGACTTGTGCTGAGCAAGGCGGCAAAATCCTCTCTCCTATTTTGATCAGTTTTTACAATAAAAACAGACCAGAATGATAAAATTATAGACTCCACTTCAAGCCGAGCTGTTTGCAAACTTTCAAGCCCATGCGGACTGAATATAATAGAATCTATCAATGTTAAATGAAGCAGTAGCTCTAAAAATACCACTGCATGTCTTACTTACCACTGCACAGGTAGGAGCAACAACATGGGTAATTTCCAGAATTGCAGCGTATTGCTAGACTCAGGTTCTCAAAATAACTTAGTCACCGAATCTTTGGTCTAGAGGTTTGGTGGGAGCCGAAAAGCTATTGTGAACCTTGAGATCTTCGACAACCATTCTAGTTAACTAATTATTATCCACGATTCAGAATTTACCATCACAGCTGCTGGTTACACCCGTATCCATATCTTATTGGGATGAAATGAAACACCGGTCTTTAGCGATCCCACAACTCGATACACCTAAACCTGCCGATATACTAATGGGTAGAATTACTTTTTATCCTTACTGAGAAATTTACCAATAAAGTAATCAGGTTATTGCTTAAACTACCGCACTTTGTTTGGTGTTTGTGGTCGAAATATAAATATTAAGCACAGTGATGACAGCATGTGTACTTAGTCACACAATTAGTTTCTGCAGATGATCTAAATCAGATTTTGCGTGAATTTTTGGAAATTGAGAATATATCCCTTGTCGAACAACAAGCCTGCCCTTCGCTTGTTCAAGAAGTAGGTAGCAGCATGGTTGCTTCCCATCCTTCTGCTTAGGGTTAGCATTGAGTTGAACCCTGGGCCAGAAATCTGTGTTTGCTCCCTTTGCCAAAAAAGATTACATCCGAACTCTACCAATAAAACCTGTTTCAATAAATTCCACAGAGCACGACAACAAAGATACACAAGCAATCAATCAATAAACTACACCCTCCTTGCACACCAACCCAGCAGGAAGATGGAATCAATGAGAATCGAGCAGGTAATCAATTGCTTGTATGCAGCATTGATTCCGTAATTCATTATTGCTAACACGCATGATGTCCTAGGAAAATAATCACTTCTTTAAATGTGTTCTAAGAGCGCATTATATAATTCATTCACTGTAATACATTATTTGAAAGCGTTTCAAGAATTCATTATATAATTCATTCGTCATAATGCATTATATTACTAATTCCTTTGTAATTAGTTATTACTGAAATACATTAGTTATTATTGTAAGACATATATTACTTACATATGGCTTTTTAGTATATAATTCATTCCTGATATATAAATTAAACAATCTCCAAGTTTCCAATTAAATTTGATATATTTACATTTATTAAAGGGGGAAAAATATTACGCAGTAAAGAAACCACAAAATTAATTCAATAAAAAATTAAAAAAAAAACATATATACAGTAAAAAAAAGCAAAATTAGTTCAAATAAATTATTACATAATAATTTTAAAAATAATTCCATAAAAAAATTTAAAAAAACATATATACAGTTTAAAAAATTCACAAATTAATTCAAATAAATTACATACGAATTTTAAAATTAATTCATAAAAAATTATTACATCAATTCATCACTTTCTACATTTTCACTTTCTTGGGCAATACAATTTTCTTCTGCACAATTATCAACACCACTAATATTTTCATGCAACGGTTGCTTTGCACAAAGTCTATTTTTTGCAAGAATTCTGCGCCAATGACGCTTTGAATACATTTTAATTTTTAATTTACTTTAAACCTCCTATCTTCCACGCGTTTCACCACAAAATGATTTATTTATGCATTTTTGAATATGAAACGCAAAACTTGTTGGCGACATGACGGCGTCATCAGATAACAGTTAATATTCACACGTTACACGAAAACAATACATTCTATCTTCTGCAGATATGGGAATGTACTTGGTAATCACAATGCCCTGTAGTGTTATGAGACATTACCACGCACATTCTTTTGAATACATTATATTTTACACCAGAAAGAACTAATTATATAATTAATTCTCAAAGTAATGCATACCATAATTTCCTTCTGGGTTTGTTTGAGAGGTAGTTCAGAGAGAAGAGAATGTTTGTGGTTCGTATGTGTTTTGGATGCTATGAACTTGGGAGAATATGAGAGAGAGTGGTATCTAGGTTAAGTGACGGTAAAGAGCTTTCCCAGAAGGAAAGTATGGTATGCATTACTTTGAGAATTAATTATATAATTAGTTCTTTCTGGTGTAAAATATGTATAATGTATTCAAAAGAATGTGCGTAGTAATGTCTCATAACACTACAGGGCATTGTGATTACCAAGTACATTCCCATATCTGCAGAAGATAGAATGTATTGTTTTCGTGTAACGTGTGAATATTAACTGTTATCTGACGACGCCGTCATGTCGCCAACAAGTTTTGCGTTTCATATTCAAAAATGCATAAATAAATCATTTTGTGGTGAAACGCGTGGAAGATAGGAGGTTTAAAGTAAATTAAAAATTAAAATGTATTCAAAGCGTCATTGGCGCAGAATTCTTGCAAAAAATAGACTTTGTGCAAAGCAACCGTTGCATGAAAATATTAGTGGTGTTGATAATTGTGCAGAAGAAAATTGTATTGCCCAAGAAAGTGAAAATGTAGAAAGTGATGAATTGATGTAATAATTTTTTATGAATTAATTTAAAAATTCGTATGTAATTTATTTGAATTAATTTGTGAATTTTTTAAACTGTATGTATGTTTTTTTAAATTTTTGTATGGAATTATTTTTAAAATTATTATGTAATAATTTATTTGAACTAATTTTGCTTTTTTTTAACTGTATATATGTTTTTTTTTTAATTTTTTATTGAATTAATTTTGTGGTTTCTTTACTGCGTAATATATTTCCCCCTTTAATAAATGTAAATATATCAAATTTAATTGGAAACTAGGAGATTGTTTAATTTATATATCAGGAATGAATTAAACACTAAAAAGGCATATGTAAGTAATATATGTATTACAATAATAACTAATGTATTTTAATAATAACTAATTACAAAGGAATTAGTAATATAATGCATTATGACGAATGAATTATATAATGAATTCTTGAAACGCTTTCAAATAATATATTACAGTGAATGAATTATATAATGCGCTCTTAGAACACATTTAAAGAAGTGATTATTTTCCTAGGACATCATGCATGTTAGCAATAATGAATTGCGGAATCAATGCTGCATACAAGCAATTGATTACCTGCTCGATTCTCATTGATTCCACCTTCCTGCTGGGAAGTTATATCAATTCTCTTATATCTTAATTCCCATGCTTAAATTATTACAATGGAATTTGAAAGGTTTTTAAAACTATTATACCGAATTAGAACTTTTGATAAGAGAGTGTCTCCAAGCGTTATCGCTCTTCAAAAAACATACCTTTTAATGCATCAGCAGCAGTTCGAAAACAGTTCCAAAGTTATTTTCTCAATGTACCACATATCAATAAAAATAAGCAATGTATTGCAGTACTTATCAGAAAAATCATTCGGCACAAATTAAAATGCCAATACAATCAAATATCGCTTAACTGGCTTTAAATTCACGCTACCAATATTTATCACAATTGCGCAATGTCATACAAACGATTGAAATTGTCATCGTTGGAGACTTCCACGCTTGGAGTCCTCTTTGGGGCTCCAAAATTTGTAATAAGACAGGAGAAATCGTAGAATACTGGATTCTGTCTGAAAACCTCACTGTATTGAATGACAACAAGCTCACACACTTCTCTACACGTTCTTCATTTAGCAATATAGTAGCTTTAATGATATGCTTTAAGTTTCTTTCTCCAAAGCTCAACACCAATGCATTAGATCAGCTTTAAGGTAGCGACCACTATCCATTGTTACAGTTCTACATTCAAGGCCAATTGAAGTTATTATCAAATGCCCCAAGTTTTTAACTGATAAAACGGATTGGGAGAAATTTCATAACGTATGTAGTTCCTAACCGGAAAAATTCCAAAATACACTACCTTACTGCACAGAGGAGTTCTCCAAACTAAGAAATGAAAAAATGCAATACTGTCCAGAGTTTAAACGGAATGATTGCTTAATTAGGCATAAAAAGGCAAACGCTATTATAAGAAGAAAATCGGAACAAGCAAAAAGAGACTGCATAAACCAATTTTCCAAGAAAATCAACGACAGGACAACTACGAAAAAAACTTGGGTTGATATAAAGCTTATTTCCGGATCTTTTCACCACACAACCATTATTAAGGTAAATAGTTCCAATGGCTCCATTCTAAACTCAGGAGACGTTGCTAATTACTTCTCGTCCGTGTGGTCTAATTACTCATTAAATTCAAATTTCCATCCATCATTCGTTCAAACGAAAAATGATTTCGACTGTAATTTATTGAGCTTGAGGCCAGGTTTGTGTTATGGAACGATATGAGAAAACAAAAATTTTTCAAAGTGGTAGAAGTGATAGTTGCTATTTCGGAGATCACCAAATCTCCTCATCAGACTTCTTTCATTCTATACTTTACCTGGCTTTGAACCATATACGCGAGCACGCAACCACTCATGCTAACCGTGTGAAAATTGTTTGTTTTCTCATTTTCCTATCTCTAACTATGTATACCGCTATTAAATGTGACGTCGCCACTATGTGGGGATTGATTTGTAAAACAACAATATCAACCACGCTGTTAAGCAGCCAGGTAAAGTCTAGAAAGAAGGAAGTCTTTGAAAAATTGTTGTTTTCTCATAATATTCCCTAATACAAACCAAGCTCAATAAATTATAGTCGATTCATAAATATAAGGAAAAAAATAATAATAATTGAAAACTGATTTCCTCAAGAAAAGTCACAGCGGCAATACTCGTTCCACTAATGTACTCGTAACTAAAAATGATAGTACCCTCATTGAGTTCGAATCAGCTCTAGCTCGAATATCAGGAAAACCCCAGGTGCAGATAGGATCTCATACCCAATACTGCAACACCTGTGCAATGATATGAAACTTGGAATAATCAACTTGTATAACAGCATACTATCCATTAGTTTGGAAAAATGCTGTGGTAGTACCTATCCAAAAATCAAACAATATCCCAAAGGAAGTACTTGGGTACATACCCTTGTTGTCTTGGTAAATTGCTGGAGAAAACAATTGCTAAACGCATCTCTTGGTAGGTTCGAAAATATAACATATCTAAAATACTTTTGTGATATATTTTCTGATATTTCATTCTGGTCTGATTCATTGGCGCTAACGTCAATGGCTTAAAATGCAAAACTCAATTTGCCGGAAACACAAATGCAGTAGTCTTGGCTAATCTTATAATAATGTAAATACCACTGTTTTATCTTAGAAAACAATTGGCTTACAGGCTGAATATTGTAGAGTACTTAACTGCAAAACAACGTTTAATCAATATCGCAACGGTAGTTAATGTAACACAATTACTTAAGATAGGCTATGGACTACCAAAATATGGAAACTGTGCAAAGAGCCGCATAAAGCTTCTTTATGCACCCCACCTCATTTCCTAAATCGCCTAAAAAATGTATACTCGCGGAGGCTGTACTTCCCTAAATTGAAGAAAGAATAGAACTGAACACGAAAAACCTAATTTCAAAGTTTTTCTTTTGTAACAATACTGCACTTTACAATTCAGTACTTGCCAACATCAATCTTAAATGACCACTGAGACGAAAATCAGCAATATCGATTTGCGTTGAATACGCTCTAGAACTTGGTTTTAGTACTTCGTTCTTTCATCAGCAAGATGATTTCCCTCTGTGGTGCATGCAAAACTCGTCGTTTATTCTGGAGGTTGAAAGTTACCGGAAGAAAACCACAAGTCCTGGTGTTTACCAACAACTTTTCTAAATACGCCCACCAGTATGCCCACTATTTCATTTTGTTTAATTTCAACAACAGTAATTACGTCATATCAAATATCCGGAACAAATTAATTGAAAATAGTGTTACAATAAAAATAATGGGTTGTGAGGCCAATGCGGAATTAAAGAAAATGAACTAGAGGATCAAAGGGCAATCTTCGCTGGAAAACAACCACTAATAACTTTTCCTTTCTTGGACAAAAGGGATTTGTATAAACCGACATCGGAGCAACAGCTCGCCAAACAATTGATTTATGGAAAATCATTAAACAACATTATACGGAAGTCAATGTTCGTCCGCCTCCGTATAGGGCATATGATAGCCACACATGTGCATAGGTTTGCTGGTCTCTGCCCCCTATCCTGTCAACAGAAATAGATAAAAAAAAAAAAATACTGTTCTGTATCACAACTATCCATCGCCATCCCACACGTCCTCAGCGGATGCGCCCAGCTTTCTTCGATCAGAAAATCAGTCTTACGCAACCTCATTGATTGTTTGAAAACCACTTCAGCCGAAAATATTAGAAGAGTATCTACATATCTTAATCTAACAAATCAAAAAAAAAATCTATCTATGTAATCACCTTACATTTACAACCTATCGATTTAGTTTCTACATACATATGTATGTATTGTATATATTTCAATTCTGCTAGTTTTTCAATTGTTTTATAACCATTAAGTAAATATATAAGATACTCAATCCTTTTATAATATTCTTACATACTTATAGTTATCACAGAGCCGAAGGCACGGTGTGGCATAATGTAATATTAATTGTCTTGCTATTCCACATCTAATAAAATAAAATAAAAAATAAAAATGTTACAAACACTATACATTGACTTTTACAGTATCAAAAATAAAAGGTATAAGACATAACCTTTAGACTGGATATGTGCGCTGTGACATCGGATAACTCGATTCAAATCGTTCTCGTATTGCTAGGGCGGTCTGGAAGGATGAGATTCCGTTCCGCTCGGCCATTGTGCTTTCGGCTGCGCATGATGCTAGACGGTTGGAAAGGCCTAGTTTCCAAGCCACGTCTTTGGCAATCGGAAGGTACGAGTTTCCGAGCCGCTGCCTGTTTGAGATGTGGCCCTACTCTTAAATTTGTCGTGCCACGGAATTGTCCAAACGCCCGAGGTTCCGATCCGTTTCCTGGCGTAGGGAGAAAAAGTCACTTTCAGGCGACAGGGGAAAAAGTTATTAAATAATTAACAAAGCACCAAAGTTTAGATCCCGAAATAGTGGATAACACTTTCAACAAGATTCATAACAGATCCTGAATCAACGGAAAACACGTGTAAAAATTAACAGATTCTGAAACATTGGACAGTTTATTCATCAGTTGTTATTATAAAAGAAGGGAAACCTGGATTCATCACGACAATAACAGAAGAATAAATAAAACGGAGGAAACCAAAAATGGAACACCAAATGGCATTGATGGAAACTTTGCAAATGCAACAAGAAGAATTTACCCAAAGATTAGCATGAGTAGAACAACGTAATTTTCCACAAGCAACACCAATTGCCTAACACGACGACATTCAATTGCTTAAATCATTGCCAAATTTGACGGGGATAGAGCCCAATACAGATCATGGAGGTTGCAAGTAAGGACCTCAATCAGCATCCGAAGTATTACAGTGCCCTAGAAATCATGAGAGCAAAAATCACAAGACACGCCGTGAATATTTTAACCATTCACAAAACAAAAATTAATTTCTATGAATTTCAAGGCAGAAAAAAACTTGGAGAATTTCATAGTGAAATATCCAAAGCACACAATTTACCATTATCCTAAATTGATGTACGGAGACCAAAATAATGTAGCTATGAAAGATTATGCCAACAAAGGAACAGTCAGAACATTCATCCTAGGATTGAATTCTAAATACACCAGCGAAACATTATAGAGCAACAACCCAACTAACTTGGAGGCAGAATATGCGATAGCCCGTACAATATACCACGACAATACAGAATACACTCCACACATTATTAAAACCATTCACACCACATATACACCGAGAGGTCAGACACCTGCATGAATACAGGTCAAATATTAGAATGCAGAGAAACGACTATCAACAGAGAAATTTCAACAATCAACCCCTACAACGACAACCTGCACTAGTAACCAAAATGTGATTTCACCACAAAATATAAAACAAAGAATTAATCCAACTAAACAAGAAGATTTAAAATCTGTAGTGCGTTTCTGTAACTTTCGTTATGCATTATAACGAACGAAATAACGAATTGAGTGTGGCGGTGTTTCTGTAAGTGTGGCGATAATTATTTTCGTTATAATATTCGTTATTGTTTTCGATATCATATCACACACAAAAAATTTAGTGATATTTGGCGCAAAAACAGAAATGAGTGAGGTAAGACTAAAAAATACATATTGTTTACAGAAAAAGTACTTACTGGCAAAATTTCCAAAGCCCAAAAGCAGAAGCTTTTGGAAATTTTACGTGGCCATAGAAATGTGGCTATGGGGCAGTTTGGTGGACCAAATAGCGGCAAATCAGCACAGCTGTTTGGGAAACAGTGGCGGCGGAGCTTAATGCATGCGGCGCAGCATGTAGGACGGGTTACCAGTGGAAAAAGGTTAGTTTACTTTATTATGTTTACTTTGTGTATTACCTATATACATATGTAATATTCAAACGTTATATTTATATTAAACATGTTATATATGGTGTGTATATGTTTGCATTCATAGCCGTTCTAAATTTATTTTTACAGTGTTGGGCAGACGGGAAATCATCCGTCAGAAAGCAGCAGGCCGCTATCAACAGATTTAACCAAGCCACTGGAAATCGGCCTGTCACCGAAGGTCCGCCGCCACTGGAAGGCATGGACAAGGAAGTGCTGGAGTTCTTTCCAACTGCTTTTGTTAGTGGCGATGGTGGAACCATAGAAGCGGGATTCCAGGAGGTAATTTGTGTTTTTATTAAAAAAAAAAACAAATTATTTTTAATTACAATTTTTGCAATCTAGGAGCATTTGGATGACGAAGTGCAGGAATCCCTGGATCGACTGTTGGCGACGCCTGTTAAGGAAGTGGCAGCAAGCACTTCAAAAGCAGCAAGCACTATAAAAGCAGCACGCACTACTTCCTCTATCTCAAGTGCTTTTGAAGAAGTGAAAGAGTTGATGAAGAAGCAGGAGGAGAAGAGGTGTAGTGAAATGGGGGAGCTCATAAATGTTCTTAAAACTATGAGCTCTGCCCTACAATCAATAGATGCCCCACTTAAAATTTTGGCAGAAAAAAATCAAATTTAATATATTAGTTTCCATTTATTTAATTGTATTAAATGTCGAATTTTGTTTTTTGTTGTTTTTAATAAAAATTTGTATTTTAAACGAATCAATGAGTTGTTCTGTTTGAATATAAATTTGTTTTATTTTTATTGTTCATGGACGTGATTTCTAGCAATGGAATCACGAACTCTTCGTCCCTAATTTAAGACATTTCTATTATCTTCGTTAATAGATTCCACATTCATAATTGATACATCAGATATATTTACGTCTGGAATGGTTTGTTTATGAAGACTTTTTTCAAAACTCCATTAAGCCTTTCCTCGCAGTTTCTGGCTTGAATATGGACCTTGTTGTAATTTTCTTGCCTAACTGATTCCGGATTTCGATATGGCGTCATAAGCCATGGCTGTAGTGGATATCCAGAGTCTCCAATGAGCCAATTGGAGTTTGAATTAGCAATAAATTATGATTCCAAATACTCCTTGCATTTAGAATTTTCCCATATGTTGGCATCATGGGTACTTCCACCAAACCGTGCATTGGCAGACAATATATTGAGGTCGTAGTCGCATATTAGCTGTACATTTTTAGAAAAATACCCTTTTCTATTTATGTAACAGCACTCAACATCCATTGAGGGGTTTTTTATCTTCACGTGCGTACAGTCGATGGCACCAATGCATCCGGGAAACCCAGTGCAAGAAAAACATCTTCAATTATACATACAATTAAGTATAGAAAGTAAAATTGTATTAACATATGTACATATATAACCTTTGTTTAATTCAATTGGACTCTGCCAAGTTTTTAGGGGAAATTATATATTTGCACATAAGCTTGTTTTGTATAATGTACGAAACTTCTTTGACGGAGCGACACACAATTGTCGTGCTCATTGAGCAAACGAAATCCTGCCCAATATCCCTTAGGTACGATCCAGTCGCATAATAATGCAATGCTGCTGAAATCCTCAATGGTTTTGGAATAAAAGCTAGTATTACTCCATCTTTCATGTGAGGGCGTATTTCATTTAACAATGCTATTGCAGCATCTTTTTTGAATCTAAAAAGATCTTCAAATCGCGCTTCCGGGAAGTGAGAAGGGTCAGTAACGTCTATGTATACGTAGCATATTTCGCTGGTCAACTAATATTGCCAGTGTGGCAGCTGCAAGCATAGTCACAAGCTTCAAAATAATGAAATAAGTTAACACTTCACATTTACACACATACTTTATTTGTCTATACTTACTTTTTTAATAAATAACTAAACAATACAACGCAAAAAGTAAAATTTACAATTAGAATTTATGTAAACAAAACAACTCAGCTGTCAACGACATAATAAACAGTGTTTTGTTTCCACTGTTTCATACACTTTATAACAACTCACCACAGCCATAACGAAAGGTGACTTCTCTGAGTTACAGAAACACTTCAAAATAATTGTTCGTTATAAACCTTTCGATACGCAAAAGTGATATTTCTTTCGATATCATAACGAAAAGTTACAGAAACGCACTACTGTAGTTTTTTCTAAATAAGTATGAAGAACAATTTGAATCATGCAGCGCTTTAATAGGCGAGTGAACAGGCTGCCCGGCATTCAAACAGAGTGCGGTCTACCGGGCACGGACTACTAATAATTATATAAACATAACTTGAAAACTTTGAGAATCAATTAAAATAAAACCTTTTTCAAAACGGAAACTTTACACGGCTACTCAATAGTATATTCCAAAAATGAATTACAATGTATAGATATCACCTAACTCTTTTGAAATTAGTGAATTTGACATGATCCTTAGGAGCGAGGTCGCGCCATATGAAGGCAAAAATAAATTTGCTTGCCAATAGGTTGAAATAAAGATAGCCTGAATGAGAAGTTTCCAAGAATTGAACCAAAGATTGATTATAACATTAATAAAGATGAGTTCAAAGACCAGGTAGATGAACTCATGAAAATAAATTAATATTAGTGAAACATTGGCTTTTACAACCACAGTACAAGCATCAATTAGGACCGAATCAGAAGATTCGATATGGGCAAAACGGTATCCATTTCTGCCCACGTCTTTGTCAGGAAAGAGATTGAGAAATTTTTAAATGATGAAATAACGAAAAGTCACATTCCTTCCAAGATTCAGTTGGATACCTTGCACACATTATCAAACATAACAGCGTGAGGGTTGATCCTAAAAAATTGAAACTATAAAGAACTACTCATAACCGAAAAATTTTTAAGAATTGAAATCTTTTCTTGAACTTGCTAGTTATTATAGGAAAAAGATTTTGCTAAATTACAAAACCACTAAATATCCGTTTGAGAGGAGAATTAAGAATGACAACATGGTAACAAATAATCAAAGTGCCAAGACACTCGTACATTTAGACACACCAGCAGTAGAAGCTTTAAAAGAGTAAAAAACGCGTTACAAGAAAAAATTAATTATTATACCATCGAAAAGTGTAGACGTAATTTTAAATTCGATCAGTGGTCCGTAAACTGTGCAAAAACATATACAAAAATCAGCAAAACGCAAGCAGAAAATAAATGCAAGCGTACGAGCATTTCGCCAACACCAAGCTGCAGTGAGAGAGACCAAGACGAGCAACAATGCTCGTTTTTCATATGTCTCACCGGGGCCTGCAAGTATGCCAACACCAACAACAACTAAAGAGAGAGAGAGAACGCTCCACTACTCCCACCTCAGATTCTAGTTTGTCCTGAAGTCAGCAGTGCGCTTCGCTCTATCGCTGTCTACTACGATTGCAGTTTCGTCATGGACCACAGCACCAACGGTGAACGCCCTAAAGCTAGAAATCCACACCAGTATTTTCTGGCGTTTAAGATGTTTCCAATCATGATATTTCTTCGCAATGTTTCCATTCTACTAAACCGTCTGTTCGCTAAATGCACTAGTTAGATGCGCGGCAGTTAACAAGAAAAAACTAAACCAAAGGAAGGAAATCTTAAAACTATGCAATTTTCTTCTCCAAATGGAAGATTTGATTCCTTTTAGAGAGATATATGTTGATAAACTACACCGTCTACACGTTCAGTGCATTCATCGAAGAGACCTAAAAGTGTAGGGAAGAATTTTATCAAAGTAATTTATCGATTAAAAAATGAGAATCCGATGAGAATAATTCTTCTAATTTCTAACATTTTTAAATAGGTTTTTTAAACTGTAAACCTACTTCAAGGATACATCAACATGCTATCAAAAGTTTCCGCTCATTTGTTCTCTAAATTTTATGCAAAATATGCATAAAACGTTGGAAGAGTAATCTACTGGTTCTTTGCCGTATTCACGCGTACCATAACTAAGTTCGAAACAGCTGTTTGTCAGTATAGTATGAAACGCCAGAGAAAAGTTAAAAATTTGGCTACTTTTGGGCGCTTCGGGCTTTTCGGACTTCAGTCATGTATGTATGTAGGTGTATTCATACAATTGCACCAATTTAACTTTTGAGGCATAAGGGGCGTATGCATGCAACGCGTCGAAAGACTGGTGTGGAGTTCTAGCTTTATACACACTATCTCCACAACGACTTAAGTGGTAACCGTTACTCGCCACCTATTATGTCAAATAAGCTTACAACGAGCACAACCCCAAAACCATCAGCAAAGCCAAGAACTACTAGGTTAGTAGTGCAGTCAGGGGCCTATTTCACTAAACTACAATTCTACAAGTTTACAACTTACAATCACAAGTTTAATTTTCACAAGTGTTGATAAATTGCGTTTCATTAAAATTTTGACAACACTTGTAGTTTTCTGCACTTGTAAACTACAATTTCTACAATTACAAGTTCTTGTATACTTGTGATGTCAATTTAACAATTGTTATTTCTAATTATTCAAAATTCTACAATTGCTTATAAAAAACGCAATATAAAACATTTGCATAATTTAAAATTAATTTTTTAAATTAAATAAAATATTTTTATAAAGTTATTTTGATAAATTAAACATTTGTGTAAATATATGTATATCAATAATTTGTTTTGATTGTTATCGCATCCCTAATTAATCAAAAAATATGTTGTGTGTGTTTAGTGTTGTTTGCCCACTTGTTGTGTTTATAAAAAAGTTAAAAATTGTTTATTTGTAAAAATGGCAAATGTTTGTTATGTTTGTTAGTTCATTAGTGTGGTGCGGGAGATCTTAGCTGCCAAAGACATTCTCTTTGGTAAGTTTAGCGATAGAATTTAGCGATGTATGGAAAATGGTTCTTCCGCCCGCGGGGATGCAGAAAATAAAAAATTGAAGATGGATGAAAAGGTGGAGTGGCAGATCGAAAACTTTAAGCTGCAGAATAAAAATTTTCACTTGAAAAATAAAGCTCGTCAGATTCAAATTTTGGAGCAGAAATTTATACGCCGTAAGGGGGCGTACACCCCCTTATTTTTTTTAGTTACAACTTTTTGTGCTTTATCATTTTTTTATTAATATTTTTCTTAATTGTAAATTAATTAAAATAATTTAAAATAGTTTTTAGCCTAGCTTGGCCTCTAATGTCTGTTATGGTTTGACTGCCTTCTTCTACATTATCGGAGTAACTAGGGTTAGTGATTGTGAAGTTTTCATCTTCTTCAGTGCGTGAAAAATTGCAAAGTGTGACCGCACAACTAAAAACATCGCTAGCCATTTCTGGGCTCACCCGCAAATAATTTAAAATAGGAAATTTTTCCTTTAAAATACCAATTGTATTTTCCACAACTCTTCTGGTTGATTTATGGGCATTGAGGAATCTTCTATTATTAGATAGTGGAGGAATCAGCCAATCTTTCAGCGGATATGCTGAATCACCTAGAATGATTCCATTCTGAATTGGACGCCAGCCGTTTTCCGGTCTGCGGAACAAACAACTATTCCGCAAGACGCGAGAGTCGTGAGTACTCCCCGGCCAATTTGCATAGGAGCAATAGAACTGGAGATCGGGTGTGCAAACCCCCATACACGAAATGGAGTGATTACCATGCCTATCAACATAAGCTTCTTCATGCTCTTTGGGTGCATCTAATTTTATTAAAGTGCCGTCCAAACAGCCGCAAACTAACGGCATGCCTCTGATGGCGTAGAATTTAGTAACCACTTGATCCACATTTTCTGGCCATCTTACATACGTTGCAAACAAAGCGGTACATATTTATTGCAGTAACTACGCTTTTTACCACTCTGCACACTGTGGCTTTGCTCACACCATGCAAGTCACCTATTGCGTAATCAGCAGCTGCTGGTGCACCGTTAGAGAATGGCTTCTACTTGTCTTCCTCTCCAGTATTGGACACAACAAATTTAATAAGAAAACAAATTTTTCACGTTTTAGCCTAAAGCGCTCATTATACTCCAACGTGGATTCCAGGAATTCATATTCCAGACGTTGCCTAAATAGCCTTCTCCTTTTTAATGTGATTTCATTATCGCTTTCATCACTAAAATCGTATATAAAGTTCATTTTGCACACACAAAAAAAATATGAGCGTCTTAATATAATATAAGTTTCACTTGCTCACTAGTGGTGTTGCCGGTTATCGATAATTTGTAATAAACCAACAATGCGATTCGATTAATGTGTGTCATAAAATATTAAATATGTTTGATTTTGTGTTCATTTGAACTAATTTTTAAGAAAAAATTGTTATAAATCAAATTCTAAATCAATTTATCATTCACTTGTAACTTGTAAAATTTTTTCTTAGGGTCTCCGTCGACCCTAAGGTTTTTTTCCACAATTCTACAAGTGTACAAGTGCAAATTTTGTTTAGTGAAACAAAATCACTTGTAAAAGTATCATTTGTAGACTTGTGACTTGTAGAATTCACTTGTAGCTACAAACTTGTAATTGTATTTTTATGAAACACAATGATTCACAAGTTCACAATTTCACATGCAAAAACACTTGTAATTGTGAACTTGTAGTTTAGTGAAATAGGCCCCAGGTATAGATGTCCAAATAAAGAGAAAGCTCAGCCCTAAAAATTCAAGTACATAAAAAAAGCTAAATTAATTAGAGAGGAAAGCTATGATAGATTTGCATTTCTTAGCGTTATAGTTACAGTCGAGAACACTACAGAAGCCGCTTCTACGACCAGTAAAGTCAGATCTCCGTCTATTTATATCCGTGAACAAAATTCAACTTTTCTGGTAAAAATAACTAGTGCAGATAATCGGTGAAAACACTTTTCACATAATCTCACTAACCAAGGGCAATATTCACGAGACAAAACTGCATGTATACACAGAAGAACATTACAGACTAGTATAGAAATATTTAATCGATAATAAAATTAAATTTTATACATACCAGTTTAAAAGCGGAAAGGGCCTACAAGCCAATGTGGAACCTTCAGAAGTTTTAAATGCCCTGAAACTCCAAAAGTTCAATACATAGGCTGTTATAAATATAATCAATATGAACAACCACAGTACCACAGCTTATGGTCAAAGTTGAGCTAGAGCATGACAATAGGCAGGGCCGGATTAAGAATGTGGGGGCCCTGGGGCCGGGATACGTGTGGAGCCCCTCTTTTATATCTATCTATAAACAAAATCAAACACATTTTCACTGCCGACCATATAAAAGATCTCATAGTTGAATTATAAAAAAGAACACCTTTTTATGACTAAAAATACTATTTCGAAGCAATTCACATTCAAACTGTCAACATGAATAATCATATGATAATCATAGAACCTGACTATATGGAGTTTTCAGCTTTCTCTAGACAAGGGTAGGCCCTATTAATATTTATTATAGAAGTTTGGCGTTAAATTTTGTAGATTGAACAATCCTTATGTTATGTCATGACCGTGTCTGTGCGAAATGGACGATTACGGAGGGCCTGACATTTTATATACGATAAATGAAAATTATGGAATTTCCTAGGGCCTACCCGTGCAAACTGAAAGCAATGTATATATATAGTCCCTAACGCAGCTGCTTGAACACAACTAATTTTTTATTATTCAAAAGTTTGTTAATGTAAGTAAGGTTATAATAGTTATGATTCGATTATTTTTTAATAATCAAACTTGGATTGTATTTTTATGTCAAGGTTAACTCAGTTACAATGCGGGTGAGTAAGGTTATTTTTTACAATTACATTCAAAAAATAAAATTTAAGCTCTTGAAAA
This sequence comes from Anomoia purmunda, assembly GCA_951828415.1. Lineage (NCBI taxonomy): Eukaryota > Metazoa > Arthropoda > Insecta > Diptera > Tephritidae > Anomoia > Anomoia purmunda. The sequence goes on along the minus strand of OX639994.1, from coordinate 45,592,162 downwards.
GCTAATTTTACACGTTTGATTTTGACAAATTAAAAATAAATAACATTTTATGAATTATTTTAGCAAAACGTGCAGATATATCTATGTAGCGGATGCGTAATTAACTTGTGATATTGACACATTTATCTTTCTAGCTGATGTTAATTAATCGAACGGAACAATTCTATATGAACATCAGCAACAAACGGTTCCGAGACAATAATATCATTAATGAGATTCATTTTACTGCAATTAATACAGTAAGACAAGTGAGAGAAATTTTCTTTTAAGTGTAACCCCGTTATTTCAACTGACTTTTGTTTACTCTCGATTTCCTCGATATGAGTCGATAGTTCAACTGCGTTGCTCACGCTGAGAGGTGGAGGGAAAATTGAACGGCATATGACCTAACCAATATCGCGTTACCTATTTGTAACACGATTTTAACCAAAAATTTCGCTATGTCAAGTTAAAATAAAATAATAAGATAAACTATGTCGAGTAATATAATAAAACTTTATTCAAATCAACTGAGTAAAAAAAATTATAATAAAAATGGAATAAAAATGTCAAAGCGACAAAAAATCGTTTGTACTGATGAAAAAAATTATTTTGTTCTTTCATTTTGTGGGGGCCCCCCAAATGTGGGGCCCCGGGCCGCGGCCCCGTCGGCCCTGCCCTTAATCCGGCCCTGACAATAGGCCACTTGGGAAGAATACTGTTCACCCCACTTATAACATGCAGTACTTATTAAACCGTTGAGTTACTTTTGAAGAGCCGAATAAACGAAGTGGCACTACGTTGTACACCAATTGCTAAGAATTTAGACAAACAAAAAAATATTGCACTCTACGCGCCGGCTGCGTGACGGAATTATGCATTATGAAAAATTACAATATACAAAGAATCAAAACAGCGACTAGTTTAAAAAACATCAATTCGATGACAACCAACCTATTTACCATCTCAAACTCCGTCTGAGGCGTGCTTCCCGCGTGCTCCCATGTTTAATCAAAGGTTACTTCCAGAGTTATATTTGCTGATTTGCTCGCAATAACATCAAGGCTTTAATCGTCTACTTGTAACAAAACATGATAAACTTCATGACTTTTATGCAATCAACTACATATACATATAAGAGCTTATGAAAAATCAAATTCAGCTCATCTAATGGCTTGCTAACAAACAAAAAAATGGCCCCGCTAAAATATGTCTATAGGGTGCCAACGGCATTTCTCAGCACCAACTAGAGTTCTTGAAGTTTTCAAATGAAAACGGGATCGATGTGATGCTCTCTGTCGAAACGCATTTAACAAACAAAAATTGCTTCCAGATATCAGAATACGAAGTTCATACAAAAAATTATGCGGACGGCATATCGCATGGGGGGACAGCAGTTCCTGCAAGCCACTTCCATAATCGTGCTTACAAGTTCAAATATACATTAGTAGCCACATTGAACTTAATCCAACTATTAGGAGTGAAACAGACATAGAAAAATTCGAACAGGCTCTAACTTCAGTTATAACAGCTGTTGCTTTCCAGGCCACTCCTCAAAAACAAGAAAGCCGGAGCAAAAACATCAAACTACAAATAGAAAAAAGATAGACTTGTCTCGAGAAGCCTGCTGTGAAACAACAGCTAACAACTTGCTCATGCCAAATACATTGAAAGCTTGTCATCAACCAGCGGAAGGTGTTCTCCTGTGTAAAGCGAAAACCTGTGCACAGCCACCAACGAAAGTCGACACACCACACCTAGTTAGTGAATAATATGCAGAGAGCGTTTGAAAAATCAGCAGCTCATTGTAATCTGCCTAGGAGGATAAATACATTTAAAATCATTAGCTCTGGCACCAAGGACAATAGCTTGTATCAATTAAAAGACATAAATAATAATAAAGTGGCTTGGCATCATGGCAAAGGCATTAACGAATGTCAAGCATAACCAAATGCTTGTGCAAACAACTTGTTATAAAAGCGTACATTGTGACAGAAAAATTTGTATAGCCTATATAAAGCAAGGATGAACGCAGATTGAGCTCTATTGGATCACGCCTTCAACCAGATATATACTCGAGCAGCTAATCTGCCTACGAGGATAAATACATTTAAAATAGGGGACAGAAAAAATGCTTATGTATATGTAGCTGTCTCTTTTTTACATCACACCACTTTGTCTAGCCTATATAAGGCAAGGATGAACGCAGATTGAGCTCAATTGGATCACGCCTTCAACCATATATTTACTCGAGCAGCTAAACCGAGTCTTCACAATCCCCAAAATAACAAAAAAAAATATAGTAAAAAGTTTCACCCCGCTTAAAATCGTTTTCGGAAAATGTTGAATTGCCAACGATTTCCGCCAAACCGGATAGAGGGTAGTTTATTTTCCTGTTCATAAATTTAAACACCTGTCGAATGCCGTCATTATTCAGGAGTCACAGCTCTGGATATATTAAACCGAGCCCGTGCATGTACGTGTACGAGATTTCCCAGGGCATGCTTAAATTGATTGCTGAGCATATATAAATTTGTATAAAAAGTCTTAATTTTTTAGATATTAAGACTTCCCAAATGTGTTCTATACATCCTAATTCTTAGTTTAATCCCAAGCCTTGTAAAGTCACTCCGACTCGCATTTTTTCCATTTGATGGAAAAATAAGAAAGCTTTTTAATTTTAAAGCTACCCAATTTTGTACTACCTCGAGAAGTAGAAATAAAACAAGGGAGAAGTGATGATGGAAAAGTGAATAGTGAGAGCGATTGAGGGTTTTTCAATATTATTTGGCGAGAAAAGAACTTTGGTTTGGAAAATGTAAAATAAGGTGGACCAAACAAAAATATTAAAGCAAAGTAATCGATCGTAAAATAAAAACACACAAGTAAATATAAGAGGGATTAATTTAAATACTTAATTTGACCAGGAGACTTTTTTCAAAGGCCTTCAGGGAGTTTTTCAACAACACCTAGAAGTACGTTCATTTTACTTTATCCAGACATAATTTCTTTTTGCTCTCTCTAAACTGAATGTGAAATTTGCCGCTTAATGATCATTAAATCTCTCAGAGAGGGTAGCGCGAAGAAAGAAGTAGAAGATTAGGAAAATGATACAATGAAAAACCGTATACAAAAATTAAATAATACTAATAATATCGAAAATGAAATGAAGATGGATAGATGTTATGCTGGAGCTCCAGGTCAGCGAGATGTACACGGACACACACAGGCTAACTTATTCTAGCCATCATCTGAACATGATGTAAGTTGTACAATTGTAAACTTATAGAAAATACTCTAAAAAGGTTTCATAAAAACCTTTAAGAGATCAAAATGGGAAATGGGCCCGTTGTGATGAAGAAAAAGCTAACATTTTGGCACTTCATCTAAAATACGTATTTGAGTCAAACCTGTCATGAAACGGATATTTTTTGCCTTTACTCCCTGTTGTCTCTAATACTGGACAAATAAAAGTACATCCACTTCAGATTATAAAAGACATCAAAGACAGTTGCTCTTAAAGGAATCACCGGGACTTGATCTAATAACCCCACAGATGATCATAGAACTTCCGCGTCCTGCCATAAGATACATCTGAAATCCTTTTAGCGCCATGTTATCAACCGAGTTTTTACCGCACGACAAAATTTGTTCATAACGCAAGAATTCGTTATCGCAACCGGAGTTCCACAAGGAAGTGTTCTTGAGCCTTACTTACTTACTTAATTGGCGCTCTAACCGCTTAATCGTTTTTGGCCGAACTTCTCCAACAATTTGTGGTGTGCGCCTTAATATTGCGACACAAATTTAGGGACCTACAGTTATATGCTGACTCCGAACGGCGAATGACTTTTGTGAGAAGTTTTTTCATGGCAAAAATACACTCGGAGGATTGCCAATGCCTGCTGAGGGGCGACCGCTATTAGAAAACACTTTTTCTTTAATTTTTGATGTTACTTTCCCCTGCCAAGATTTGGACCCGGGACCCACCGAATGACGCTCGCACACGCTACACACTTGAGTACGGCGGCCGCCACTCGGCTACGGCGTTGTTGAGCGATTCCTGTATATTCTCTACACAGCCGACATTCCGACAGATTCGCATCTCACATTAACAACGTTTGAGAATGACACTGCGATCCTTAGCAGATCTCTGATGAGAACACATCACCTTCACATTAAATAGGAACTCCCTCAATGTCTCTAAATAGCATTACAACTCCGCAGACCAATGAAGTAGTGTATCTGGGTGTACATCTCGACATTCGTATCACTTGACACAATCACATTAGCGACAGCGGGCGAGTTAATTTTATCGCATACTTAATAGAATTTTTAATTTTGCAAAGAAGAAGAAGTTTTCATTTTAATGGTTTAACATTTGGCATCCCTTGCGGGGATTCTTAACTCCCTGTTCAACCAATATTAAATATCAAATAAACATCGACATAATTTTATAATATTACATCGCGACTGCGAGAAGAGGCTATCGACAAATTCATCTTCAATTTCTCAACGAATTCACGCAAGGCTGGGAAGCAAAAAGAACCCAAGGCATTTCTCGTCGCCATAAGAAAATTGGTCGTGGATGATTGGAAAAATATAACGCACTTCGCGATGATATTTCTTCAATGGACGCTTCAGGTGATAAAAGAGCCACTCTCAGAGGAGAGCTATGCGACAATTGAATCAGAATACTGCGACGCATTGGGTGAGCAGCACGACGAGATTGACGGAATGTCGCACAATGTAAATGGCAGTCACACAATATAAGCTTTGAATTTTATGCTCCCTGGTTAAATTAGCACAGCTAAGTTAATTTTGCCTAATATTGAGCGGCCCAAATTTAACGGCTCATTCCAGAAGTGGCTTTTGTTTTAAAGATACATTCGTCACATGTATTTTGCAGGATGAATTACCTCAAAAGTAGCTTGCAAAATTCTGATCCGAAGCTTAAATGTAATGGAAAATAATTTCCAGGTTGCTTGGGATATATTGCAAAATCGGTATGATAAACAAACCCATCTGTGCAACGTAAACGAGCTACCTCCTGTACAAACAGAGTCTGATGTAAATATACTCAAAGTACTTGACTGTGTCACCGAGTCTGTACGTGTTTAAAGCAACTTCGTCGTTCATCGAATCAATAACATGGCTGGCTTGTCTTCCTGGTTACGGAAAAGTTAGATGCAGTAACAATAACGGACTGGGAGATGTCCCTTGCCCCCTCAAACGTATTGCCTAAGTATGATGCTCGAGAAGCTCGTTCAAGGTCAGGAAGCAATGGTTGCTGTCATAAAGGTGAAACCCAAGGAGTCAGTGCCAAAGCCGCTTCAGCATGCAGCTATCCCCGGTCATCAAACAAGCCTTCGTCGCTGCATATGCTGCGCCGGGAAGCACTCGTTAAAGCAATGTTTCGCAGAAAATCTCACCGTGAAAAACTTGATGTGGATACAAGCTTTAAGCTCTGCAGAAACTTTCTCTAAGAAAACCACACAGCATATGATTGCGTCTCGACATGCACATGCCATAAGTGTATGCAGAAACACTATACAGATTTGCACGACAGTTTTTCGTCATTGCCCAGCACTGCTAGCACACGCTTTACGTGCACCAACAGCATGGCTCAGCAAATAGCTATTGAAGCAACCACAACAACATTTATCACAGCTCTATTAGCCACAGCGCGTATTGGTGGAAATTTCATGAAACTCCGAGCCCTTTGGGATAATGGCTCGCAAACATCCCTTATAAGCGAGTTTGGAGTTCAACGCTCTTCGTGTGCTCCCTCACCGAACCTAACTTCAGCGGCGCATGCTGATAATTTTTGTCGGATGGAAACGTCAGATGGTGTCTGTAAGCTGGCCATTCTTACAGCTAAAACTGTGGCTGCGCCCATAACTAAATCTACGGTGTTCTACTTGGAGTTGAACGGAGTCTTTTTGGCAGCAAAAGTTGCGGCAAACCTCATCAAAAATATGCAGCTTCCTTTCAGTAAAATATACTGCTGGCCAGACTCCAAAATAACTCTCAGTTGGATTCGATCCGTGGCCGGATCAACACAAGCAATACGTCAGCAACCGAGTTGCTCAAATACAAGGATTGGTACCCATTGACTCGTGTTTTTTTAGAATTAGATTAGGATTTTAAAATTTATTGCTAGTCTCTACAGAGAAGATTCAATTCAATCAACAACAAAATTATAGTATAAATGAAAAGGATTTGTTAGCAATCGCATGGTATTTACAAAAACTTAGAAACTAGTTATGGCAGCAGGGCATTTTTTTTGTTTAGTTCCCCTCCGAAGTGAAAAATGTAAATACTCATATGAAACTTATGTATATGAATAGAGGAACGAATGTGACACTAGAGATGTTCTGCTGTAAAATGTTATCAATTCGTAGGTATGGTGTTCTCGCCCACAAGTCAATGATTACATAAATAATAAATGGGTTGAACGACATTGAAATGAAACGCACTCTCTGAGTGAATATTTATTCAACTTGTAATGGTCCCAAACGATCAGAAACCATGGTGGGTATAATATTTCAGAATAAACATACCCTACAAACCAATGTAATCAGTGGCAAAAAGCTAAAAACAAAAAAGAGTACATTTGTTATAATTGCAACAAACCAGGGCATATATCGCGTAATTGTAGGAGCCGCACCGTGAGGTTGGATGTGATAAATGTGGCAGAACAGGGTATCGAGCCAATAATCGGGCGAAAAGTCCACAACAAAAACAATTAAAACTGGTGGGAAAATGACTCTAGCCTTCATCAACTGTGGTAGTACTCGATCTCTTGTGAGTAAAATAAATTGCAAATAATATCACCACTGCGAGAAAAGTGTTTTGTGAAAGTAAAAGTTTTTGGGGACGGTTTTTATGAATGCTTTGAAAATCTAAATGTGAATTTAGAAATTGATCAAATAAATATTGTTGCAATGTTGATAGTGTGCAATTCAAATATGAGAAATGATATTTTACTCGGACTCGACGGGTTGTGCTCAGAGAACATGCAATGTATCCTCGAAGGTGACAAATGTCGGATGCAAACCAACAATGCAAACGTGATCATAATTCTGACAGACATTTCAGGCAAATTAAAATTAATGTTGGAAAAGCATGAGAAACGATTCTCGACGCTTGGTAAATCAATTCGTATTTCCAACTCTCGTATTACCAATTCTCTGTACGCATCTCCGATTGTTTTAGTTGAGAAGCAAAATAGTGAACATCGTATGTGCGTCGATTACCGACAATTTAATCGAGTTACGGTGAAAGAATTTTTTCCCATGCCAATAATCAAAATAGTTTTCGCTCGTTTGGCGAATAATAAGTACTTTACAACATTTGACTTCAATATAGGTTATCACCAAATCGAGGTGGATGAGAATTCAAACCTATAAACGGCATTTGTTACTCAAGGAGGTCACACGGCCGTTGCAGTGTTTCAGCAAATGATGAAATGAAACCCCAAGTTGTGATTGCATATATGGACGATGTAATCATACCAAGTTGTACTGTGAATGAGGGACTAAGAGTGATTGATAAATTTTTGACCTTTTTGGGAAAATACTATTTAACTTTTGGACTCGGGAAATGTCAGTTTCCTGCTAAGGAAATTGAGTTCCTAGGCCGCCAAGTGATGGCATTACTCCAGGCGAATGAAAATTTTTGACAATTAAAAAATTTTAAGCCACCTGCTAATGCAATAGAATTCGGAAGATTCGTCGGGTTAACTAGTTTCTTTCAGAAATTTGTGAAATACTGTTATATCATATCACGCCCGTTAACGCATTTAACAATAAAGGGTTTGGCTGCAGTACGTCTGCTGTCCAGGGATGGAATAGCTTGAAACCCTGTGATGTATTATAGGAGACGTTGCACATAACTTAAATCGCGATATCACTGCTATGAACTGTAAGTCTAATCAGTGGTAGAGGCACTTCATAACATATGCGATAGGTAAACATTTTAGAGTAGTAACTGCCTGCTCAACAATTATTAGTGCCAAGGCAAATACCAAACTTATTGCACGGATAGATAGATAGTGGATGAAGTTGCTTGACTATGACTTTGAGTGCGTGCATTGGCCAGGTGTGCGGATGAGCCATGTCGACGCGTTTAGTGATAAAAAGGTGCCTAGTGCCATACAAATTTTAGCTGACGAAAGTGCAAGTGAATGGTTGTTCTCAAGCAACAAGATGAAAAACTGAAAACAATTGTTGGAGTATTAAAAGGGTTAATGAAATCCGGTCAATAAAAATAAATAAAAAACGATTACAAAATGCAAGATGGTCTCTTATAAATAGATAGGGAATCTAAGATAAGGTTTGTTGGTAGCGAGCACATAAGTTCTTGACCGGAGATGTATGACTCCAAATACCTCTGCCATCTTCTCGAGACGGCATCACATTCGAGGAGCAGGAGAATCGGGGTCTCCGGAGCGGAGTCACAGAGCGACACAAGTCGTTCGACCATATTCCGAGCCTGTGCATATGGCTTCGCAGTCTGCAATGACCTGTAAGATAACCTGTAAGTTTCCTCAAGTTATTTTGTTTAGATCGTTTACTATTATACCCTCCCAATAGACATTTCACCTGGCGTAACCATGTCATCTGGGCACAGTGTATTTTCTTTAAAATATTTTCCTATATCCTGAGTAACGCTCTTATGGTACGTCGACCTATCACAGGAAAGGGCTCGGGTGCTGTTGGTGTTTTTTCAGCCGCATTTCTAGCTAATCGTTCGGCCTCCTCGTAATCCTCAATGCCTTCGTGGCCCGGAACCCAGAGGATCTGATCCCATATGATGAAAGGGCCTTGAGTGCTGCTTGGCTGTGACTTGAAATGACTGGCCGTGACTTGAAATCCGCTCATTGCGATAGTTCATATTTAGGTTAACACTGCACACAGGAAGATGGCGTACACCTTCGCTTGGAAGAGCCTTGGCATCTTACCCATTGGCACAGACATGAATTTTCTGGGACCGAAGATCCCTGCCCTTATACCTTCCGGAGTATTTGATCCGTCCGTGTTGCCGCGCAGGTTACTATCTCGGAGATGTCTCCTCAGCGAGGAGGTAATCCGTGAAGCTTTGTTCCCTAGTTCAATTTAGAATCTTTTATCAAATTTAGTTATATTAATGATCTCATCTCTGGGAGCTTCTCCATGTTTTTGGACGACAAGATCTTGCAATTTCCATGACCTTCCCTAGCTATGTTAAGTAGGGTTCTATTGGCTGCCTGTTCTATGATTATGTGTAGTGGTGTCAGGTCCACAAACACCTCCAATGCCCCCGTCGGACATGTAAGCATTGCCCCCGTTATACATACGCATGCCAGCCGTTGGAGCTGGCGTCTCCATACCATTATCTCTTTCGTTGCTTTGGATACTGTTGCATCAATATGATCTCTTCAGAGCAGCCTGAAGTCCATGGTTAGACCCAGGTATTTCACTTTGCTCACCGCAACCACTTGAGTACTGTTTCCGTTTTCTAGAGAAAGGTATGATGGCTATTTTCAGTGGATTAATATTAGGACCCACTCCAGCGCACCACGCCTTTGTCAGATTTAGTGCTCTTTGCACAGTATCGCATAATGTGCTTTCGTATTTGCCTCTAGCTATAACGACAATGTCGTCTGCATAACCTTGACGGCGAATTCCATAATCGGTTAGTTTTTGTGGTAGTTCATCTACTACAAGACTCCACAATAGAGGCGATAAAACTCCCCCTTGTGGGCAACCTTTACTGGGTTTCAGCGGTGTAACATTGTCTGCTACATTTGCTTCCGCAGTTCTTGTCTCGAGCAGCCCTTCTACCTCCCTTTTCTCCAACGCCTGGCATAACCCCGTACGTGAGGCGTTATCGAAGGCTCCTTCTGTGCCCAGAAATGCACATATTATGGTCTCCCCACAGTCAAACGCGCTCTGTTTTTCCGTCGTTAGCTGGTACAGATCAGTGTTAGTAGATCTTCCTGCTTTATACGCTTGCTAACTGGAATGTAGCGGGTTTACCGCAAAGTGTTTGACCTGATCTCATTGTATACGATCTTCTCCAGTGTTTCAGTACAAAGGTGGTTAAGGTAATTGGTCTGAAGGACTTGGCCAAGGAGTAGTCCTTTTCTCTAACTTTTGGTATAAATATTACCTTGGTCCTCCTCCACATACATAGCTGGAATGTAGGACAAGGCAAGGGAGTTCTTCATTATCCTCACCAAGTGTGGAATAATCTGTTCGCCACCCGGTTGAAACAACATCGGCCCGATACCATCCACCCCCGGAGACCTATATCGTTCGAACGAGTTCATGGCACATCTCGCTGTGTGCTGCGTGATAAGTTTTTAGCTGGTTCCCAGTCAGATTGTGATGGTCTCATTCTCCCTATACAAGCCTCAATTTCAGGTGCAGATGCATCAGGGAAATGGGCCAACAACAGAGCTAGCGCTCTTTCCTCTTCACTAGCGGTATACACACCGTTTGGCAGCTTAATGCCTAGTCTAGTCTCTACTTTTTCTGTAGCTAGGGCTCTGCGGAGCCTTGTCAGCGTGGGGGTGATGTTTTCCCAGAAGCTTCGAAATCTGTCCTCTTTTGCTTTCCTGATTTCCTTACTGTATGCTGTTAGGCTCGCTGCATACTCTTCCCAACATCCATTGCGGTTGGCTCTGTTAAAGAGCCTCCGCACGGCCTTGCGTAGGGATAAGAGCTCCAGAGACCACCATGGAAGTTTGTATTCCTCCTTCGGTTTGGTTTCAGGGCAGCTGCGGTAGAAGGCATCAGTGACAACGTCATTAAATCTACGAACCCTGTTTTCTAATCCTATACAGTCTGTCCTCCTTTGTATGTGTCCTATACTAGGCAGATTTAAACTCAATGTATTGTTGTAATTCTCCCAGATCGTTTTCCTGGGATTTGTATTGGAATTACTGTTATTGTCTTAGCGCTCGGCTTAAACTGGATGATACTGTGATCCAACTGCGAGATCAGATCAGCAGCCAGTTTGTTGCTGAGTGAAATGTGAACTACTTCTGCTCTGGCTCTGGTAATGAACATTGTACATACTTAGATCACTGCTTACTATCTGTTCTAACAAGGACTCACCGCGTCGGTTGGTATCGGTACTTCCCACTCCTCATTGTGCGCGTTGGCAATGCAATCAATAATAACTTGCAGCTTTGCTTTCCAGGCAGCAGTTTACGAGTTCCTGGACCTCTTTTGGTGGTATGGTGTTCTCCCCAGAAAAGTAAGCAGCCACTAACACTACGTTATTGGAGTCTTTGTACACCTCCAGTCGTGTTTGCACCGCTACAAGGTCCTGTGTCAGATATTCTGTAATGCAAATGTATTCAATTTTGGTCTTAAGCTCTATACAAGTTCTACGCCTCTCAGAAGAGAGATCCTTTATTACCTTATTACTACATTTCTTTAGGCCCCTTACCTGGCCTTTGCAGAGCCACGGCTCCTATACCATTGCTATACCCAGATCTTCTTAAGCTGACCTCCTCGCTATAACGGCCGAAGCCGCCCTAGCGTGGTGGAAGTCGACCTGGGATACTGTCATGGGCGGGGTCATTGCTGCTGTAGCTCGTCTAGGTCGGAGAGCCGTAATTCGCTCTCGCTCCTTCTGTCAAGTTCGATTTTGCTCAAGTCGAGACCGTCGATTAACTCCTGTGTGGAGGGAACCGCCGTACTTTCATGGGCAGAGTTACTGAGAGAAAGGATGGTCGATGCGAATGGTGCAGAGGATTGTGGTTTTGAGGTAGAGCTCTCCTCACCCTGCAACTGCTTCGACGATGCCTCAGCTTCGCCTGCGATACTTGGTCACCAGGGCCTGATCGCGACGAAGCTAAATCTATACATCAACCAATAACCGTCCCTCCTCATTCTATTGTAGGATTTCTCATCTACGACAACGATTAATCGTACACCGGTGTCTTCTACCCTGCTACTAACAACACTCCAGGCCCTTCCTAATGCACAGCTTCGGGAGGTTACCTCCTCCAGCCGTGTTGCGGTGTTTTCATCTTAACAACCGACCAGGAGCATCCCCAGACAAAAGTACACTCAACGAAAAGCTAGCGGGTGGTTCCATCCTTTTTAGGCTTCTTCTATTTTAGGGCATTTGAGTAGCTGGGTGGCCTTTCCTGTCGATTGTGGAGGAGGGGCATGCGCCTGCTGCCTTTTCGAGCGCGGTGCCTGTGGTGTAATTTGCCCGCTCTCCGTTTAACAGCGGAAGCGGGTTATGCATGGAGGTCCTGATTATTTTCGCTTCTCCGCTCTACAGCGGGCGCGGGTCTGTGCAGAGATCTTTGTTTTCCGCCACTCCGCTCTTCTGTGGGTGCGGGTTCGGTAAGCCCAGATCTCCTTCAGTTGTCAAGGGCTCCTGGCTTCCCCGGAGAGGGCACAGGTGGTGGTTTACCCCTACTGGGCTTGCGCCTTCTAATCACAATGATAGACTGGCTAGGATTTGGACTGGGAGATCGGTGCCTCTTGGTTGATGCTGGGAATGTGGAGCGCTTTCCCCGTGGTCATTTGCCCACTGGGTACATTCTCCTGGTGTTTCGCTGCTTCCCTGCTTGTTGCGGCGCCTTCGCTATCGTCCCGAGCGTACTCGGCGAATCGGGGGATTTTTCTGTACCTCTTGTTGTTGGTGTTGTTTACATTGTTTTTGTTTTTGTTGTTATTTAATGTATTGTTCTTCATCTTGTGCGTAGGACTGCTTTCTCGGCGAGGCGGTACTGATGGTCTAATCTTAAATAGGGGAGCCGCTGCGTCATCGCCCCTTGTTGCGATAGGGCCACCGTTACTCCTCTATTCGACCCGGTATCGATGAGGTGCACTTAGAATACGGCCTGTTGTCCTCCTGACTGCAAACCGTTCAATGGGCACCGTATCCCTTAACGCATTGGGTTGGGAGGTGGCTTTTATCGTAAACATGAAAATAAACTCTTGTTTGTCGTACCGTAAGTAAAAGACTAAAGCACATTCTTAAAAATTTCTGGTTCATCATGGTATCCGCAAGTGTGGATTGTTGCTTTAATAAAAACAAAAGTGGTAAGCCAGAAGAGACTTTATACATTAACGCAATGAACTCTGTACCCTTCCAATTGATGAATATTGACCACTTGAGGCCTTTCGTAAGCACGGGCCAGAAGAGACTTTATACATTAACGCAATGAACTCTGTACCCTTCCAATTGATGAATATTGACCACTTGAGGCCTTTCGTAAGCACGGGTACAGTTATTGATGCTTTCACTAGGTATCTAATTATAAAACCTGGTCGAAATACAAAAACGAAACCAGTAATGGCCGCTTTGAACGAAATCAGCTGTTTCTTCGGGTTACCGACTACCATCGTAATCGACAGCAGTACAGCATATACCTCTAAGCAGTTGACCGAGTATTGCAAACAGAATGAGATTCAACACATTAAGATAGCAGTGCGCAAATGGATACGTATATCCAGTGCCAATTTAAAGAGCTGGGATGAACAACTTCGAAATTTGCATTGGTATGTTAACACACAAACCAACAGTTAATCAATATTTAGCCCAAATCAACTTATATTCGACTTCACATTGCGTGATGTAATTCGCAACAACTTGCTTGTGATGTAATTCGACACTTGTGCATTCCCTACTGAGGTTGATGGTAATGATAATGACAGGAAGGAAGGGCCGCGCTGTCAAACATAAAATTTTTAACACGACAATACGAACTTAATACAACCCTGACAACTGACACTGACGCCACCCTTTGATTTTAAAATGTCCGTTCGTTAAAAGAGGTATTGTAATCGTAGGTACTGTTGAATCGATCGAACGTAACGCGAACCAAAAGCTGTATGTATAAGAAAAAGAACTTTGGAATTAATAAACAGTTTTAAAAATAACCATCCTGGCTGATATTTTATTTAATATCGATTGGAACCGAATCTTAAAGGTTTATGACAAGATGTTATTAGCCCAAATGTAACTAACGCTCTAAAAACAGGGGAAGAAATACTTTCCTTTTAAAAAATGAGATTATCACCATTTTCCCAAACTGTGCCTTTCTACTAGCTCAAAATTAACTTTCTGACATGCCGTGTCGTACTCTAAATAATGTTTTTTACGCAAACTTGACTCGAAGATAGACTGCCACGAATCCATAGAAGAAGTACTAATAAGAGTTTACCTGAGTGACAAATATCTCATGACATATAATGAAAGTATACTTAACGCAAACATGGTGAAATTTCTATGCAATCGACTACAAATAAACATTCAGTTACCCTAATACATCATTCAACGTCGATCGCTCAAGTTAAACGGGTGCACAGTACGCTTATTGAACTTTATCAGAGTTTAGCAGGACATCTTAAGACTGGTATGAGTGAAACTATTGTGAACCTTGAAATCTGCGGCAACCACTTTAGGGAAATAATTACTATCCAATACCACGTTTTTAAGAATATGACATCACAGCTGCCGGTTACATCCGTATCCATATCTTATTGGGATGAAATAAAACACCAGTCTTTAGCGATCCCACAATTCGATACACCTATACCTGTTGATATACTAGTGGACAGCGATTAATTTTTATCCTTACTGAGAAATGGACCAATTAAAAAATAATATGGTCGCAGTACAAGTACTAAACACAATGATGACAGCATGTGCACTTAATTACACAATTCGTTTCTGCAGATGAGCTAAACCAGATTGTACGTAAATTTTTAGAAATTGAGAATATACCTACTGTCGAACCTCCTCCGCCTGCTCTTCGCTTGTTCAAGGTGTATATTCCCGATTTCCCAAAATTTACATAAAATCTGATTCAGAAATACAGTATTTGCAACAATGCATTGATAAAAAATTGCAGCCTAACCATAAATTTGCTTGAAGTTTTTGATGGCTCGGGCAATACAACAAATGGTAAGATCGTGAACGACAATCATATAAAGGGCCCGTAAAAAGCTATGTTTCCGTAATTTTACGCCATCGCTTTACTGCAAATATTAAAAGTTCAACACTTACTAACCGACGGAACCACGTCAGCTCCCTACCTTTCTATTTGAACGTTCTACCAGCTTAGTGAATTCGAAAGAAATTAATTTTGGGTTGGCTGTAGAGGTAATAAAGAATAATTTCTATGACGATGACTGCATATCAGGCTACAACACTGTACCAGAAATTTGTCTCACAAGTAAACAACTAGTTAATTGCTGGATGAAAGGATTCCCCGTGACATACCAATAGATAACAAAGTCGGTTCCGCTGTAAGTATACCATTAGAGGCAACAGTAAATCTCCTCGGAACGGTTTGGAACATAAAAACTGACTGCTTCTCTTACAAAGTTGAAGGAAGAGAGTTTAATTGAGAGACGAAGCTGAGCACGGTTTCCGATATAACCAAACTATATGATGCCTTTGTTTGCATCTCCAGCTGGTTTCACGTACCGGAATGACCCGCTTTTACCCTGCCAAGGGCTGTGTTTCGGCGATCTAACCCTGTTTAGATCTTCCTACACCATAAGTCGTTTGTCTCCTATGGAGCAACTCTCAACAGCAAGATTGCTTCTCATCCTTCTGCTCAGGGTTGGCATCGAATTAAACCCTGGGCAAGAAACCTATTTTTCTTGCTTTTTCCAGAAAAAGTTCTATTAGAACTCCACCTCGGTAAAGTGTAATACATGCGATGGATGGAGGTCTGCTCAGTTCTAAAGCCCCATAAGGAATAGCCCACTAGATTTGTTAGATTTGTGGCCCCATGTTATTCGCACCTCTCGGTGCCTATAACCTCTATAGCTGCCATTGTGCACCAGTGCCTATGTCAGACCAGAATATATCGGAATGGGACATATGTCAGGTGTATCTCATGCTAAGGCTGGTTCACTTTTGAATATGTTCTGAACTGCGCACCACGCGTGATTGGTCGGGTGACTACCGAGCTCCTTGCTGCAGAGATCGACTGTTGCACACGCCCGTAGTTGCGCTGCCACCCAACACTTCAAGGCAGTTTGAAGTGCAGTTTTGTTGAATTGCAACGGGTACATTGTGCATCGTAAGCGTTCAGAAAAGTCAGGGAATAGGTATCCAATCATGCTGCCCGGCAGGATATCATAGCTGTGCTTCTCAGAGGTGAACACCGTATGGCAGTAGGCGACTTCAATGCGCATCATAATATCTGACATTCAACTTTAAACAACCTCCCAGGTTCGCGGAATTTACTGAGAATGCCTTTAGGGCTCTTCGCAAGTCCTCCCTTGGTCATATCTGCTGCAGCTCGCTTCATGCCGGCAGAGAGGATTCCCGAAATTCGCCCCCATTTTCCGACTGAAGCGGCTGCAACAGCGAACAAGCGTGACCACCTTCGGCACCCCGATCCCCATATCTATGATTTAATCGTGGCGATACGGAGGCTGGGAGGCCAACACAAATGGAGCAAGTGGGAGGTTCACCTGCAGTTCTGTAACTAGCCCCAGGTGTATGTAAGTTCTGGCCCA
The DNA here is from genome assembly GCA_951828415.1 of Anomoia purmunda. Lineage (NCBI taxonomy): Eukaryota > Metazoa > Arthropoda > Insecta > Diptera > Tephritidae > Anomoia > Anomoia purmunda. The sequence goes on along the minus strand of OX639994.1, from coordinate 45,575,687 downwards.
TCGTGAAGCCCTTACCAACCCGATGTAGCATGAAGATGGAGTGGAAATTTGAAGGTCATGCCTCGTCGGGCCCGAAGATATGCGCGAACTGTTTCAGCCGACAATTCATACTGCATCCTTCAATGGAAGGTGTCCAGAAGGTTGCGCAAACGGTCTAACACCAACGCACCTTTTAAAAAATTAAAAAAGTTCAGAGATGCTCACCCTCATTATAACTGATATTTGGAATCTTGGGAGGGCGGTCCCACTGATAAAATCAAACTCCTTCAACCGCCAGAGGGAGTCACCATGGCTGATTATTCAATAATGGCTACCAGCAATGTAATTCGTCGAAACCGCGGGGGTCTTGGGGCTCCCCCTCGATGAAATCGATGATTATGACCATGAATAAATCCGGGCTTTACAGGGCGTGGCTACCTGCGAAAACAACAACATGCCCTTTGGTTGGATTTCACTTACGATCATAACAGTAAAGATAATTATGCACAGAATAATACTTTTACATAATATTTTGAATTTTCTAAACTGTTAATTGTTTGCTTTATTAATGTAAATTTGCTCATGAATTAGTATTTGGACCCTGACGTTCGATTTGACCACGGACAACAACGGATAGTGAGGCAGAGAAGAGAAGAAAAGAGAGTTTATATCGAACAGCGGACGCGGACGGTCGTTAATGTGATAAAAGCAATATTATTTAGTTGAATAAAACGAAGCCATTGTTTTAACGTCTAAATAAGTTTGATTCTTTAAAAAAACTCGGTCCTTGACAACATTCAGAAGGGGGTAAAAAGCCCAACTGCGTGGTTAATTAAAGTTTCCAGAAAGTACCCGAAAAACTTGTACGAAAACGGTTGTGAATACGTGTTCTTGTGCCCGGGTATAAACTGCGCATATAAACAATTTCTAAGACGAAGGTATATATAAAAAAAAATAGGAAAAATCGGGGATTTGAATATGGTACAACTACGGTCCAAGTTACGGGATGCGGGTTTGCCGACGTCGGACAATAAGGAAAAAAGTGATATGCCAATAAGTACATCCTCACCAACCCAACACCAGTTTCGTGTTCGGTAAATATGTGCGATGTACAGGAGAACATACATATGTAGCGAGCAGTGCAATATGTGAACCTGTACACGTTGCGCAGCAAGCTATTTCAACAAGCGAAAGCAGAGCAACGTTAAGTTCAAACTCTGCGCAAGCAGCGACGTCGATTCCGCGGATGTTGGAATGTAATCCTACTTGGGGTGACAGATAAAATGCTAATACATATGTATTCGGTCGCTCAAATGGGGCAGGCAGAACGAAATGAGAATCGGAATACAGTACCCAGTAAACAATCGCGTTTGTAAATAAACTTAAAATAAACTTACACTGGTAAACCTTTGCGTTACAAAAAGTTTACGTTTTTCATTACAAAACAATTACAAAAGACTTGTAAAGAACCAAAACGTTACATTACTTTGGGCTTTTTCACATACTTGTAAAATCGCTTATTTTTAAACTTAAAAGTAAGAATATATCAAATTAATATCCAACCGCTTGTAAGCTTATTTTCAAATGTAAACGTTTTGTAATGATTTTATGTAATGGTAGTAAAATAAATCGCATGATATATTTTAAAAGATATATATTTATTTTCTTTATTAGTTTTAGTTTATTTAATAATATTTATTATACATACATATGTACTTATAATAAAAACTAAAATAATTCTTGAAAAGTTAAATTATATGTATGTATGAATGTATGTACTTATACTAAAAATTAAAATATAAAAAAAATTCTTTAAAAATGAAATGATAGAAAAATAGGTAGGTAAAAATAATTAATTTGCTGCTTTTTGTTGCTTCTGTTTTTGTCTATTTTTAGCAAACTGAAGAATCATTTTGGTGCCACTTATACATATATTCAGTTTCATTTCCCTTCACTTCATGTAAGAAGAGATCTGAAATTTAAATTAAAAATATATATAAGTATATAAGTACACATTTACATATAAAGTTTATTAAGTTTTATTATTAAGTACCTCGGATAGCCATAGACACCTTCAGGATCCAGATAGGTTTTTTAACTGGCGTTCCACTTCAAGCAAAATGTTGAGCACATTCATCGGATAGTAATGAGCGCCAAGCTGTTCTGACGAATTTCGCTCCTGTGTATTTAATATTTTGCATAAGTACCGATTTCTTCAAAAAAAGGAAATTGTAAAATTGGTTTTCAAACATTCAGCAAATATTTACTTACAAATTTAGCACATTCTTCATCCTTCTGGAGTAATCTCTCCAATTCCATAAATTGCTCCACTGTGTTTAAAGGTTCCGCTGGCATAATCTTTTTTGATGGAACATTTTATTAAAAACGCACGTCTTTACTTCTCACAAATTCAATAAATATGAACTGCGATCACTCAAAAAAGCAAAAACAGACGTCAGAGAGTCGGCGACAAAACTAACGGGAAATGGTAAACAGTTGGCTTACTTTTTGTGTTTACATGCAAGCTGGTTTTCAATGTTGCATCATAAGTTTACATTTATGTTAGTAAGTAAACGTTTTTTCAACGCATTTATTTTACACTTACAAATATAAGATAAGTAAACTTATAATTAAACTTATCTCTCACATTTGTAAGTAAGTTTACTCAAATGTTTGTAGATAAGTTTATTTTAGCGCAGATTTACGAAACATTTACGCAATTGCTTATTGGGATGCCAACATATCATTTGAATACAGATGCTTTCCATTTCCAGACAACCGGCCAAGTACAAGCATGATTTTTAATTTCGACCAAACTCAAATAAATTGTTTGTTGGTCCAAATAATGAGACACGTATTTTTTCTTTTGGCTCGGAAAAATTTTTCGCCCGAATTAAACGCGATTTTGTTTTTCATACAAAAGTCGATTATTCAAGTTGACAGTGAGAATGTTTTTTTTAAATGCCCATAACTTTGTCAAAATTCAATGGATTCTAGCAATGTTTTTACTAAAATGTCAGTTGTTCTTGGTACTTTAAGATAGAATGATAAAATGATTGATTTCCATTATTTGAAATTTTTTATTTAACAATAAACAAAAAGTGACAATTTTTTTTAACTTTTATTTTCTCAAAAAGTGTACTTTTTTTTCTCTGAAACTTATTCACCGGGAAATAGACACCTTGAACTACAATCAGTATAAATCACCAATAGCAAAGATTTTTTTTTCGGAGTTATGATTTTTTGTAGATATAATTCGTTTTTGTGGTACTTGCTAAAATGTAATCAGTAATTTTCACTTAAAAATTGAAATGATGAATAATAATCAAAGTGCTGAATAATTGCATGCTTTCTAAAATCAAATTTTATGTGTAGATCGCTTTATGCACTGATAGAAGTAAAATGTCTTTATTTCGTAACTGTTATTATTTATTTCGTAAACTGTGCGGTAGACGGTGTGTTTTAATATCTATTTGATACACAAACAACGATCACAACACTACTTTTTGCTGATATATTATATAATAATGTTCCATTAAGTTAAACAGTATAAGAATATTACAGTATGTACCACACAAATTGGTTAATTTAAGCTTATTTGTACTTTTATTTTCCCGATTCCACGGAGCAACATTCAATTTCGCAATAAAATCTTTACAGCGTTGTTAGGACTGACAATTATTTACATCGCGAATTTGTGCAGTATATCGAAAGATCTTTAATCGATACTTCAGCCTAACTTTTAAGCAGCCAACGTGAAACATTCAATTACAGATTCCTGAGCTAACGCCTTTAACGCAGTTATTAATTCGTATTATAGTGCGTATCAGAAATATTTAATCATAATATGAAATGTGTAAACCATTTTAACTTGGAACGTTCAAGTATTTTATCGATTATATCATTAACTTTGAAATTGAAAAAGCATTCCTTCGCTAACCTCATTTCGATAGTTTTGTTGCGCAAAGAACCGTTATATCTAATTCAACTGCTGTAGTGTGCGTAAATTTACTACGAAAGTGCGTACAATCTACAAAATACACATCTGTTGTTCAATTTCACCCGTAAAATTGTGTAAAGTCGCGAATAAAACCGGTTTTTACACACGAAAATGTGCAAACTAGAAAAATACATACATGTCGTGTAAATTTACGAAAAAATTGTAAAAATCAACAAAAATATACCCGTTTAATAGTGGCATTTTTAAACAGAGTTTTTAGAGTGTAGTTATGTAGGCGCATACTCAACATTTGCCACAAAATGGGAATTGGGACAATCGGCAAATGTGTAATAGCAGAGAACTTATATTAGACAGAGAAGTCCTCAGTTAGGATGACGGTGTGAATTGCCAAAATCCATCTATATTTTTTGGCTTACTTCACCATTGCAATGGCAGCTGGGGAAATCCGAGAGTCGGAAGTTAACAGAGCTGAGCGAAGACAAAATTTCTTTAACAGGATATGATTTCTGATAAATGTTAATTGTTTTGGCTCGAATTTTAGATTTTGCTAAGATATAAATATAACTTGAAGGAAACTTCTAAATACTTGATTGGATGTGCACTTACATACATACATACATATATATATGTGTATAGGAAATGTATTTATTTTATAAGCATATCAATCGTTATCATACCTGAGTAATATGTAAGTATGTACATATACATACACATTCACTCCATAAATATGTACATATACATACATACTCGCAGATGCACATAAATACATATACCACATATGTATGTACATATGTAAGTGCATTTGCACGTGCAATCATAAATAACAAAAATGTCAAGGGCACGTGCATCTAAATGAATTTACCTATGTATGTATGTAAGTGCATTCTTACTACAAATCTATGCACATATGTATTTATATACATACATATGCAAATGTTTGCCAGCATTCATTTCATCCCTCCACCAGCGGGACATTCTGGAAAATCTTCAATTACTACATACAACAACAAAAAGTTCATTCATAATCGCACGCGCGTATTTTTGGGAACAAATGGCGTTCATTTTAGGTATGTCGGGTACATGTCGGTACGCAGTTTTTTCGTGTGAATTGCGCGCAGAAGCCACTACTTGTGTGGAGTTTTGACAAAACGTTTCAGTTAGGTTTACAATATTTGTTTTAAAATCAATAAATTGCGATCTTTTGCACAAAAATTTTATATTTTTATTTGTCTATTACCAAGATAACCTCCTAAGCTATAGCTTAGCCTGGCTATCCATTGGAATACTTGATTGGAACATTGTAATTTTAAGCTTGATAGGAAAAAAGCGATAACTGAGTTAATTTTGGTAGTGTTATTTCGCTTTCATCTTAGATGTTGTATGCCAAGGGGACGGGGGAGCTTGCTACCTAAATATGTACGTTTGTATTTATTTATGTCAGCATGTGTTTACTTGCATGATTATAGAAATGATTTTTATCTACATACATATATACACGCTTGGAATTGCTTAAGTGATCGATGATTTTACATATCTTACCAACATTTATTTCAATTCTTAAGTACAATATATCTTTGAATAAAAATAATAGTTGTTTGTATATTTTTTAACTTTAATTTAACGAAAAAAGAAAAAAATATTAAATATTAGAAATATAGTTAAAAAAGGTATAACAAAATATATATAATTTAAATCAGAGTTACGAACCGGAAGCATCATATCCCTGTTAATAAAATTCTAACATTAATACAAACTTCGGACTTGACAGAAAAAAAGCGATAACTCGAGAAGTTACTTTGATGAATTCTCAAAGAAATGTGTATAATAGAAATTGCTCGAAATTGAAAAAAAACCCATACCAGAAAAGTTTATAAAATTGTGAACAAAAGTTTGAAATTTTGATGTACATTTTTTTTGAGTATTATTTTATTTCGTACAAGTCCAAAACTTTCAAATAACATTTAATTCATTAAGCTTTATTTATGAAATATGGTAGCCTAAAATGCAAAAGGACGTAACTAACAAACAATCCAAAATTGGCTTTCAAAATTCAAAAGTGTTTCCTCTCTAAATCGCTCAAAGTATTAGCTTCTGAAAATTTTGATTGAGAAGTTAGAAAAATTTTAAAGTTTGACCTACATGGTTTTTGTTAAATAACCAACTATAATGCTAATAATATTATTTTATAATTAAAATTATTGAAATTAAATAAAGAAAGACGAAATTTTCAAAACTTGTCAATGCACGTTGTTATTATTTTTATGACACATGTATGTTGTGTATTTGGTTATGTTCGAAAAAGCAAATTCCGAGTCAGATTCTGTGACATGCCCGATATAGTCCGTGATTTTTACATTAGTACGTATTAAGTAATATAAAAGTTGCATTATTCCAGACGGTAATGTAATTATTTACTCACAAATTAAAACTTTTTAATCATAATTTATTTTCGGATTTTACATTTAAAACACAAGCTAAAACATTTATACAAAAACAAACATTCTTAAAGAACTAAACAAAAATGAAAGTTTAGACAAAAAACATCTGCCACCCTAATAGTATGTACCTAATAACATACTTTACATTTACTCTCTCTAAAATTGTATTTTCGCTTAACGCTCAATTTTTCGCTGTTAACTTTTGCTGACGGGTGGTGGGATAACCCAAAAAACAAAAACAGTTCCCCTAAAATCCGCAGTACCAGACAAGGAATGAAGCGAGATGCTTCTTCTCTGCCTAATATAAGCAGAGAACTTGTAAGAAATGAGAAGGCGCAAATGTTAAAAGAGCTTTTTCATCAACAAAATTTGTGGGTGTAACCGAGAGAATTCACCTCCGAAAAATACTGAATTTAATTCTACCATACCAAAAAACACCATTTTCACCATATTTTGCTATATTTAGAGCAGAGGGGCTATATTGCGGAGGCGAGCGGCTGCATGTGTACAAAAAGAAGATAAGTAATAAATCAAGGAGCAACTTGAGACGGCAGATGAGTTATGCAACAAGTGTGGATAACAGAAGTGTGGAAAGGAAAAGGGGACGGTAACCAAAAGAATATTCTTTGGAGTTGTCGGCGATTTTTGTGTCAATCGCCATCAGCGCGTGCACATGTACGCAAATGAATTGATGCGCGAGTTAAAGAAAAATAAGTCCACGAACTGCGAGTAAGAATAATATGACTTTATGCATTAACATCCGAAACTTAAATTAAACTTATTTCTAACTGCTTAGCCTATTTATAGTAGTGAATAAACAAATATTTTATATCCGCTATCCTTACAATTTGTTGTTTGCTTAATCGGACCATTTTACGGTCGCTCTTTTGTTTGATCATTACTGCTATGAAAACAACAACATCAGCTACAGACATTTGTCAGGTGATTTGGCGGCTGTCCTGATCGCCGATGAATGTTATTTTGTCACAGCATTGTTGCTGCACATGTTATTGACAAACAAGTGTCCTCATTGTTTGTTGTTGCATTATTTTGTATTACTTGTTTAACATCTCATTTGTTTACAAATTATTGGTTTTCGTCTAGCTGTGCATGTACATATTTGTATGCTTATATTTAAGTAATTATGTTGGATTTATTCTTTTGTTTTTTAAAAAATAATAATAAAAAGGAATATGTACGTAAGTAAGTATATGATAAGTATGTTTGTAAATTATTATTTATATATGTATATATATGTATATATGTACATATAACTCCCCCAGGGCTGCTTAAAGAACTACCCCATATTTTTTTATTATTTATTTATATATATTTTTTAAGCTAAGTTTACTAACTATTTTGATTATGTATTAATTCATGTATTTTTATTTTCGATTAAGCTTAAAATAAAGAAAAATTTGAAAATTATATCCATGTGTAAATAGCTTAACTTATCTAATATTTAAATGATATTGGTGTAAGTGAATGGAAGGTAAAATATATGTTGGTTTTTCATATTAAAAATGTAATTTTTTTTTTTTCAATTATGTACATATATGTATGTGTACGAAAATTTTTGTTTATTTATTTTTTAACTCGCAATCTTATATTTGTGAATCCATGTCTCCTGCTAATGCTATTATGCTTGAATTGTCATCAACAATAGAGTCATTAGTATCTCGACTTTCATTTTTTTGCATGTTTTAAAGGCCTTTTTATATTAGATAAATGGACGTTGCTTAGTGGGTTTATTCTAAAGTAAGGTTTGTCTTTGTGCCGCACTCTTTTATAATTTTTAATTGGACCTATTTCTCTGTCTTCTCTGGCTTTATTTCTTTTATTTATTACTCTTTGTTTTACTTTATTTATATTATCTGCAAGATTTTTGGATCAATATTATTTTGAGCCATTCTTGTGGAATCTTTTATAGTGGAATGGAATCGGTCATTGTAATTACCTATGGCTAGCTGCATCCGCATTTTGGTTGAGAGACTTGGGTCATCAATTCCCGTTAGCTTTTCTAACAGGGTTGAGTGCAGCCTCTCAATGTCCGCGTTACCGGTATGGCTGTTAGGCTTCGTTAAATGGACCTCAATACCTTCGTTTTTAAAATACTCAATAAGTTGTTCAGCCCTGTACTGAGCTGCGTACCATCACGGACGTGTTTTATTTGCGCTCCGCGATATTGGTGTTTCATATGCAAAATGTATACTTGTTATTAATCGAAATTTAATAAACAATTTGATGTGCTCGAGAAAGTGACTCTATTAAAGTATAAAGTGCGAATACATGCAAAATGCCTTGTTTATGTGGGCAAAAGGTTGACCGCAACCAAGCCAAAGTTCAATGTGCTAAATGCAATGAACTATTTCATTTGGACTGTGCTAGTGTCTCAGCAGCTGATTTAGAGTTCTTGCTCAGCTCTAATAATAAGTTTTTTTGCAAGGGTTGTGCGGTTATTCGCCGAAGGTCTATTCGCTCCCCTCCTCCCTCAATTTGTGAGATAGTGAGTGAAGTTTCTAACAGTGCAACGAAGGCTACTTCAACTAGTACGAGCGTAAATATGTCAACACTCAAAGACTTGCCTATGACAGCTGTAACAAAAAAGTTTGGTGAAACAGACAATACTAATATTGAGACTTCAGCAATTTCACTAAAAACTGTTTTGGTAGAAATTTCTGCTCTCAAATCTGAATATGATCGTGCAGTTGCTGATAGCAAAAACTGAAGACTTACGCGCGGAGTTGAAAACGATGCAGCTCAACCAATCGAAAGAGATCTCCTCGGCCCTTGCGCTGTTTATGGCTGAGGTAAATGACCTGCGTGCGTGTGTAACTACTTGTGTTTGTCATAAGAAAAAGCAACGTGCAAACACAATAACAAAGCATCAGACTACCATGCGCTCACACGCTCCGGTGACGATTGCATTATCACATTCTTCGGCTCCTGCTAATACTGCTACTAACTACTCTCGCTCTGCTGATAATGATCGATCTAATGCTACTGATCGCCTACCTGCCGCGATGCCGAATGATAAAGGTAATACTGTCGCTGCTGTGTGCTCACATGCTGCTGTGACGACTGCGTTATCACATTCTCATGCCCCCGCTAATACTGCTACTAACTGCTCTCGCTCTGCTGGTTACTGATCGATCTAATGTTACTGATCGCCCTCATGCCGTTGTGCCGAATGACAAAGGTGACACTGTCGCTGCTGTGCGTATGCTGCCGATTGAGCAATGTCTCTCGCCTGCTGCTTCCTATCCTGTTACGTCGCATGTTGGCGCTACTGTTAATGTTAATGCTGAAGCTTTTATGCCTTTGACTTATGCTAATGTTGCTGGCTCATCTGTATTTTCTGCCTCAAATAATACTACTTCTGCCAATGTTCTTGGTGACAAACGCCCCAGTAAGAAATCAAAGAGTATTGTTGGATGTAATACGAGTAGTGAACTTGAGGTTGCACATAGGATAAAATGGCTACATCTATCGTCATTTAAGAACTCGGTCACGTCTGACAATGTTGTCACATATGTTTCGAAACATGCGTCTATTGATCGTAATTTTATTTCCTGTTATATGCTCGTAAAAAAAGATGTTGCTGTAAAAACTTTAAAGCGAATCAATTTCAAGATCGGAGTACCGTCTATATATTTTGAGACTCTCTTGAATTCAGCGATTTGGCCTGCTGATGTTACTGTACGTCCGTTTAAGCTTTTCAAAACGAGGGTGCTATACTACCAAAACCGTAACTGACTCCGTTATGCATAAACCTCTTATCAATTCGCTTAAAATATACTTTCAAAATGTATCTGGACTCCGAACTAAGTCCAGGGCACTTTTTAATATGAGTGCTCACCTGGACTATGATGTCTTCATACTTACTGAGTCATGGTTGAATGCGGAATTTAATGATAACGAATATTTTGACCACAATCTTTTTAATGTTTATCGGAAAGACCGTGATGCAAGTAAAACTGGATATTCAAGAGGTGGTGGAGTTTTAATAGCTGTTCAGAGGCGACTACGCTCATCATTCGTGCGTTTAGTAAATATGGATTCACTTTTGGACCAACTTTGCGTCTTGGTGTATGGTAACACAAATATCTACATCTGTGCTTCTTACATTCCTCCGTCTAGTCCAGATAGTCTTTACAAAGTGCATGTGGACAATATCACTGCTCTCGTCTCTAATTATCATAATGACAGTTTTTGTATTCTTGGTGACTTCAACTTACCTAATATTGAATGGTCACATGGCGATCATTATGGTTTAACCCCTAATAATATTAATAGCTTTCCGGAGTTGTACTTAGTAGATAACTTTTTAAGTTTTAATCTTATTCAAATTAATAGTTTTGCAAACAAGCTCTCTAGAATTCTTGATCTTATTTTTATTAATGATATCCTTCACTTTTCACTTAGTGAATGTCTTGATCCCTTATCGTGTTCTGGCTATCATCACATACCGCTTATTATTAATCTAAAATCTTACAGATTTAAAAGTATTGGGGGCGATAACAAATCTAATAATAAATCTAATAATAAATCTAATAATTTTTGCTTTAAAAGTTGTAATTTCTACAGTGTGAATAAAGCAATTTCTTTGATAGATTGGGACTCAATTTTTGCTGGAATTAAGGTTTCGGATTGTTTTGACACTTTTAAATCCAAGATTAATGAAATTTGCTATAGATATGTACCCCGTAATAATGCGAAACACTACAAAATTTCATGGCATACAAAAAGATTAAAAAAGCTTAAGAATTCGAGAAATAAATTTTTTTAAAAGTTTAAAGTATCAGGAGCTTTAGTATATAAATACAAATATCTTCATTACTCCAAAAAGTTTAAGTCTTTAAGTAAAACGCTTCAGCAAAACTATGTTCGTAAGTTCGAAATTGAAATCAAATTAAATCCAAAGGCTTTTTGGCGTTATGTGAAATCCAAAAAGTCCTGTTCTAGTATTCCCTCGGATGTATTTTACAATGGAGAATATGCCTCCTCAACTCAAGACGCTGCTGATCTCTTCGCGAAATTTTTTAGTTCAAATTTTGATCCTGGGTCTGAAGCATTAATGGTTGACACTTGTAACGTCAACTCTGCTATTAATTTTGGGTCTTTATCGCTTGTCATTGATGATGTTTGTGAAGGCATTCAGAAAATCAAAAGCTCCTGGCTAGTTGATGTTGATGGGTTTTCATCTCATCTTTTCAAGAAATGTTCGGCCTTGGCCTATCCACTTTTGCTAATTTTTAATAAATCCTTAGGTTGCGGTGAATTCATAGACGCCTGGAAGGTTACAAGTATCACACCTGTATTTAAAAGTGGTAATAAATGTGATATTTCTAATTATAGGCCTATTTCGAAACTTTCTACAACATCAAAATTATTTGAATATATCATCAAACAGAAATTATATTTCGCAGTAAAGCGCTGTATTTCTAATAACCAGCATGGCTTCATGGCTGGTAGATCAACCGTCACCAATCTTGCTGTTTTTTCTGAATATTGTACGTCTGCCTTCAATAATAGACTTCAAGTAGATACTGTGTATTCGGATTTTTCCAAGGCGTTTGATAGAGTTAGTCACTCGATTTTAGTTTCTAAACTGTTTAGTTTTGGGTTTCACTCCATTTTCTTAAAATGGGTTAAGTCGTATCTCTCTCGTCGTAAATGTGTAGTTGTTGTCGACGACAACTCTTCGCATTCTTTTATAGCTACTTCCGGTGTTCCTCAGGGGAGTATTTTGGGCCCATTGCTATTTATAATTTTTATTAATGATATTTCTGAATGTTTTCACTTCTCTAACTTCCTCCTGTATGCAGATGATTTGAAAATATTTAACACAATCTCAAGCCTTTCGGATTCTTTCAAGCTCCAGCTGGATCTTAATAATGTTGTGGCGTGGTGTGATCGGAATCGACTTCATTTAAACATTAAGAAATGCTCTCATCTGTCGTTTTCAAAGTCTAGGGAAGTTATTTCTACCTCGTATTTTGTTAACAATTCCCGACTCACTACTTTGAGTGAGGTCTCGAACTTAGGAGTAATTTTTGATTCGAAATTTACGTATCTCAATCACTTAAATTTCATCATCGCCAAGTCTTATTCTACCTTTGCTTTCATTCGTCGTTTTGGTGCTGATTTTACTTGCCCATACACTTTAAAGCTACTATTTACTTCGCTTGTGCGATCTAAGTTAGAATATGCAGTATTTATATGGAAGCCATATCACCGTTGTCACATTAATAGACTAGAAACCATTCAGAAGAAGTTTCTGCGTTTTGCTCTTAGATCATTATTCTTCTCTGATCCGATTCCATCGTATAGTTCAAGATGTGCATTGATAAACTTAAAATCTTTAGAAAGTAGGAGCAGTATACTTTCAATCTGCTTTGTTTTTGATGTTGTAAGTGGAGTAATCGACTCTCCAGCTCTTCAAGAGCGTATTTACTTCCATATTCCTCAAATAAACTTGAGGAGTAATGATTTGTTCTTCTTGGAGCGTGCCAGGACTGTTTATGCTTCTTATGCACCTTTTCTTAGAACTTTGAAAGAATTTAATCAAGTCTCAAATTCTCTCGCTTTTGATTTTTCGTTAACTAAGCAAAATTTCAAGCATAAACATAGAAATTAATATTTGTTGTATTTTATGATAATCTTTGATACTTCAGAAAAAATTCCTATTCTACCCATTTTAATATTATTTTTCAAAATATTTCTAATGATTGTTTCATTTCCAAGAGGATTTATTTGAATTATTCTTCTTTTATGCACTACTTTTACTTCAAATGAAGGACTAAATGTTAATATTATTTGAATTTTGTATTTATTTACTATTTCATCTTTTATAATAATATGCTCTAAAAGCTCTTCTGCTGCTGAATGAATAGTTTCTGACATTTCGAAATTCGATTCATTAGAATTATTTTCGTTTATTTTTGGAGAATTTTCTAAACGACTTAGAAAGTCTGCCACCTTATTTTTTTGCCATTTAAATACTCAATTTCGTAATTAAATTCTTGTAGCTTTAAAAGCCATCGTTGATGACGAGGGGAACATTCTTTGCCTTTATATTTATTATTAAGATATTTTATAGGACAATGGTCTGTAACAATGCGAAATTTTTTTCCATATATATATGGCCTGTCGTAAGTAACAGCATAAATAATTGCAAGGAATTCCTTATCTGTTGTACTATAATTTTGCTCATGATTGTTAAGGGTCCTGGATATGTAACATACCGGATGTCCCTGTTGGGATAAAACTGCCCCAATCGCATAATCACTAGCATCAGTTGTAATAACAAATTCCTTGTCATATTCAGGATATTTTAAAATAGGATGAGAAGATATTAATGCTTTAAGATTCTCAAAACTTGCTATATATTGTGGATCATTTATATTAATTTTATAATTATTTTTCAAATACTTTATCATTGGATACGCAATAATAAATTTACGGTAATAACCCGTTATAACTAGAAATCCTTTTAATTGCTTTTCAGTTTTTGGAATCTGTAGGTTGTGTATTACTTCGATTTTGTTTGGATTTGGTTTTATTCCATTTGCCGTTAAAATATGACCTAAAAAAGGAGTTTCTTTTTGAAGAAAACTACACTTTTCGGGCTGGATTTTTAAATTATGCTCTTGTAATTTGGAAAAAATTTTCTGTAAGGATATTTCATGCTCTTCTAGAGAGGTGGAAAATATAAGGGTGTCATCCAGGTATACCACACAGATTTTATTAATATATTCTCTCAGAACTCCATTAATTAATCTCTGAAACGTCGCAGGGGCGTTTTTGAGTCCAAATGGCATTCTAACATACTCATACAATTTAGATGGTGCTACAAATGCTGTTTTCTCAATATCCTTTTCTGCCATTAATATCTGGTGGTAACCCTTTGCTAAATCCAAGGTGCTGAAGTATTGCGCTTTACCTAATTTATCTAGAATACTGTCGATGTTAGGCAAAGGATACTTATCATCAATAGTAATTTGATTTAGCCTCCTATAATCCACTAAAATTCTATACTTTTGAATACCAGACTTATCTCTCTTTTTTGGTACAACTATAATAGGAGGGCTGTACTTGCTTTTGCTCTTCCTTGTGATCCCTTGTCTTTCCATATCATTAATTTGTTTCCTAACTTCCTCTTCGTGTTTTGGTGGTAATCTATAAACTCTTGAGTTAATTTGTTGATTACTAATAGTCCTTATTTCTGAACAATTGAATTTGTATTAGTTAAACTATCACCTTCTCTATATATTAATTTACTAAATTTTTTCAAAAGTTTATTAATTACTTGTTTTTCTTGGTTATTCAAGTGACTTAAATCTATAGTTTGGTCTTCACTAATTTCCATAACTTCTCCATAATTTTGCATTATTTTTGATAAAAAAGGAAGACGTATATTATTACCTAATTTAATTTCGAAATTTTCTACATCTATACTTTTTACATTTTTTACTATCCAATCCATACCTAGTATTAAATCAAATGGTTTATTAAATTGCAACCTTATCCATTTCATTCTAGCATTTTGTGGAGCATTAAATTCATTCGGACATGGTGTAATTACCTTTTTACTAGGATTACTGACCACGCCATTAAGTGCATTTAATATAGTTTTTTCTTTTTCATTAATTGTAGGTAAATCAAATTTATTAAAACTGCTTTCCTTAAGTATGCTTAAAGTTGATCCTGTGTCTACTAGTGCTATCCATTGTTTATTAAATAAAGTAATTTTTATACATATTTTTGTAAAATCCGAGGCTAATTTAAAAAAAAAAAATTTCTTCTGTATCGTTTCTTTCTTCTTCAGTATGACTTACTGTATCTACTTCCATTGGAATAACTGATTGCCTGGTTTGCTGTGTATTATTATAGCTATTATTATAACGTCTATTGGAACTGCCAGGATTTTGCCTTTGACTATTTAATTGATTAGAAAATGAAGCTTGATTGGTAAAATTTCCGCATTACCCCTACTAAGGTTATTATTAGTAACTACATTTTGGTTAGAAAGTCTACTGTTACTATTTTGATCCCTAAAACTACTTGTATTATTTTGTTGATAGCTTGGTTCGCTGTTAAATTGATTTTGGAATTTATTGCTTGAATAGTTTTTTGAATTATTCTTTATTAAAAAAAAAGTATTTAAATTTCCTTCATCCATTCCTATGAATTCATGAATGGTAGCCTCAGCACTGGCTAAACTAATTATATTTCTAATGGCATATGCAAATGTTCCAGAAGCTAACTGTTTAATCCTTTGGATTAACATTCCGGAAAAAATCTCCCTCATCGTTACACCATTATCATCAAATGCACAAAATTCAGTTATATGTATCATTTATAATGGCTTTCACTTTTTTGCTTAAATCTAAAATAGAACTTACTCTAAGTGACGTTATATCCCTAGTTAACTGCATCTGGTCCTTTGATGACTTGAAGTGCTGCTTCAACTTCTTCTTGCAAGTATCCCAGTCTGCTGGTCTGTCCAGTTGCAAATAATTTTTTGCATCTCCCTGTATTTTCAAGTCGAACACAATTTGAAAAGTTAATTCTTTCTGTGACTCATAATCCACCATAACTCGATCAACTGAGTTAATAAATGCAGGTAGCATTTTCGATTCACCATTGAAAGGGGGTAAATATTTTAAATCCCTTTCAATTTTATTTCTTAAGGATGTTGATTGCTGCGCCGCTGATTGGGCCAAAAGCCTTGTGATCGCACTAAGGCATTGAGCCATGGTAGCGTTATCTGGTAAATTTTCATCAGCCATTGTTAAATTATTTATTTTTGTACTAAGTTGTAAAAAATTCAAATAGTTTTTGTAGATTTTAAAGTTTTTTTTTTAACTTTTTTATTTGATTCAAAAACCAAGAAGCCACTACTTTCAGAGTTCACAATACTTTCAGGAGCAATATACTTGCTCAAAAACTTTTTGCCTTCACTTTGTTTAAGTTTCACCGTGGTAAAAAGTATTTAGGTTGATTCACTAGTTTTATAAACTTAATTATGTGAGTGTAATTTGTTCAAAGTTTTTTTTTTTTGTTTTTTTTTTTGCACTCGCACGGTTTTCTTATATTTTTCTATTTTTTTATTTAATAAATGTTCACTGTCTGTGTTGTTCCTGCAGCAAAAATATGCCTTTGTTTTCAACACTTTTTATTTGTTTAATTGTTTAAATTTTTATAAAGTTAACTTTTTATTGCCTGCGTTGTTTCTGCGGTATAAATTTTAAACACCTTCGTTTTCAACACTTTTAGGCTATAGCAGTAACCGACTGCGCCAGTTAAAGAAAAATAAATCCACGAACTGCGAGTACTTTATTCATTAACATCCGAAACTTAAATTAAACTTATTTCTAACTGCTTAGCCTATTTATAGTAGTGAGTAAACAAATATTTTATATCCGCTATCCTTACAATTTGTTGTTTGCTTAATCGGACCATTTTACGGTCGCTCTTTTGTTTGATCATTACTGCTATGACAACAACAACATTAGCTACAGACATTTGTCAGGTGATTTGGCGGTTGTCCTGATCGCCGATGAATGTTATTTTATCACAGCATTGTTGCTGCACATGTTGTTGACAAACAAGTGTCTTCATTGTTTGTTGTTGCATTATTTTGTATTACATGTTTAACATCTCATTTGTTTACAAGTTATTGGTTTTCGTTTAGCTGTGCATGTACATATTTGTATGTATGTAATTATGTTGGACTTATTCTTTTGTTTTTTAAAAAATAATAATAAAAAGGAATATGTATGTAAGTAAGTATATGATAAGTATGTTTGTAAATTATTATTTATATATGTATATATATGTATATATGTACATGTATGTACATATAACTCGCGCATGAATTGCTTAATAAATGCATGCATATTGATGCATGCTATTAATTTAGAATAATTTTATATAATTTATATGCATGAATATGCGTATTTAGTATGTCTACATGTAATAAATTGAATAAAAAAATTAAACTAAAATGTCGCGGGTGGAAATTGAACTCTGGCCAAAGTAAAATTTCATATTACATATTAAAATTTGTCAGACTACGTTGCTAAAATACATTATTGTCTGATATTCCGATGTTGAAACTTTCAATGACCGTCGATGGTTTGTAAAATTGTAGATTTTAGCATTTTTATGTTCGTCGCGAAAAAGATTGTTGAGGGGAACATTTGCGTGCGCGGCGAGATGAAATGCTTGCGCTTATGAATGAACAGAATTTGTTTTCAGAAATATACGCGAGCGTTTATGAATGAATTTTTTGTTGTTGTAGGTATGTATGTAAATATGTACATATGTATGCATGTATGTATGTACATATGTACGTATGTAGTTTCAGATATTTCCGAATATTTGGCGCCAGTGCTGGCACAAGTGCAGTTGCGGTTGCGATTGCGCTGCAAACTGTCTGATCGTTTCAGAGTCAAATATTTCCCGCGCTGCACTTATGCCAAAAGGAAGTCTTATAAACTTATACCGACGGAAGGAATATTGTATCAATTACATATTGCACATCATAATTATTAGACGAAACTCGTACAACCCATTCGTCTTTGCTTCTACCTTTTTCTTGGCATTGACTTTTTCCTGTTGCTGTTGCTGTGCTGTAATTTCATGTTTCGTTCCCGCTATTGCCATTTCTAGAAAGGGTTCGTCTTTTATTTCTTCGTCGTCACTTGGTGCGGTCATCTGGCTGGCATATTTGCTGTCTGTGTGGTTTGTCTTATTTACAATGTTTCGGTTTTGGAAGCTTTCTTTTTGAATTTTTGATTGTCGTTGTTGGTGTTTCACTTTATCAAAACACATTGTTGTCCATTGTCACATCAGTCACTTGCTTTCTTGAAAAAGATGTGTGTTTTTCCATGGTAGTATTTACCTTAGGTATGAAATAGCTATCGAATTTCTTTATTAGATTTTCCTATGTTATAGTGACAAAATCTTCATCAAAGGAATTTAATATTGTTAATCCGCCTAGAGAACAACCCATCTTCGGCCCAGCTATGTTCGGCCAGTAAAGTTCGGTTCGCGTTGGCAAAAAAGGAGGCGAACAATTGAAATTTGGAAATTGTATAAAATTGTATTTTGAATATGTTTTCCATTGGAAAAAAGGCAAATAAGTCTCTCGGATTTATGTGATAGCGATATGTTTTGCAGAATAACTCTGAAAGAAATTATTTCTTCCATATCGAATTTTGTTGTTGCTAAGTTAGCTTACCCATGGTCGTCATCTTCAAACTCATCTAAGGGGTTTGGACCATAGTGGGTTTGTTGGGGCATGTGAATAGCTGGTTGGTATTCTGCGGAGATTCTCTGTTATAGTGTCTCCCACTATTTCCTTAACATTATTTGGTCATACACATATACATACATATGTTGTTTTACTTCTTAAGAAGTTTAATAATTATTTTCAATACTGTATCCGCTGCAAAGAAGTTTTAATTCCAAAGAATTTTAATATATATATTTATAACTTTATTAATTGTATTTTTTTTTTCAAAGAATTGTTACACTTTGTTCAGGCGCATTTCCACTAACAATAATGCAACAATTAACAAAATGCACTAAACAAATTTCTTAAGAATTATTATATTAATTTTTACCAATCAATTTGTACCAATTTTTATTTTTTAGCAGCATTTCCAATAACAAAAAATGCAGCAATAACTTTATTAATTGTATTTTTTCTAAAGAATCGTTACACTTTGTTCAGGTGTATTTCCGCTAACAAAAATGCAACAATTAACAAAATGCCCAAACAAATTTCTTAAGAATTATTTTGTATCAATTTGTATTTTTATAGCTGCATTTCCAATAACGAAAATGCAGCAATAAACAAAATGATAGTATTTAAGAAAGTAGTAAATAAGGAAATACCGCTTTTTGTTGACAGAACTTCAAACTAGTTGTTTTATTTTTTTCGTTGCTCGTCGTATCGAATAAAAAAGTATTCTCCACATGCCGAATGTCGGGGTCAAGTCTTGATAAGTAGGAGTTGAGCCTTCTACAATATCCAGATCTTAATTGGGGCTGAGTGACGCGGTGTTCTCGAGGCAGCTGGAGCTCTTCGATTACTATGGGTGGTGGTTTCATTCCAATGACAGCATTCACAAGGCGAGAGTTCATAAGGTTGATTCTTGGTGAATGTTCAGAACCTTTCTATACGCCATCGGATCCAGTGGTTGGCTGATGAGTGGCATGATCTTGCCCTGACGTGCCAATTACAAGTTATTGTTTGGGTGTCCCGTACGGTGGCATCCAATCAGGAACTGCTTGCTGGGCAGGTGTACCTCAGGCGACATCAGAAGACATCTAGTTACAGTTCGGAGCACGGCGTTTTGACAGGACTGTAGCTTTGCCCATTGTGTCCTACTGGTCCCTGGCGTCCAGATTAGAGCAGCATATTTTACATCCGGCGGACAAATCGCCATGTATGTTGCCAACAACGTTTCTTTGACTTTGCCCCAAGCACTGCCGGCGAGCGACTTGAGGACCTTGTTGCGGCTCTGCACTTTATTGACGATTGCGGCTATGTGCGCTGAAAAGGAGAGCAGGCTGTCGAAGGTAACTCCCAGGATCCTCGGTTGGTTAACCATTGGGATGCATGTGCCATCAGCATTGATGTTGAGTTCCAACCTGACCACCTTTGTTCATGTGGGGAAAAAGGTTGTCGAGGACTTAGTAGTGGATAATGTCACATTTCGTTCAGTGAACAAGTACCCAAAAAATTAAGATATATTTATACATACATACATATGTATAGGTTAGACTATTCGCTCGCGAAAAGTTCTTAAAAAAATATTTTCCGAGCGATGCCGGTGTTTATTGAATAGCTTCAAGTTTTACAAAGGTTCACGTGCTGGTTCACCTGAATTGGCATTTCCCACGAGATTGCCAGTCGCTGGCATGTTGTTTTGACTACTTTTGAATTGTGCGTGTGGGGTCTTATGTTAGTCGTTTGTATGTTAGCAGCGCAAGGTGTTGCCTTCGCTCCGCTCTCCTCAAGCGCGGACGTCGCCGTTCGTCTTTTGGTTACAGTTAGGGTGTTGTTATTTACATTGTCCTTTCCTGATCTCATCCTATTTGTGATTTTGAGAACGAGTAATACAATTGTTACCAAAAATGGGAAGAGTGCTATAGAG
The DNA here is from genome assembly GCA_951828415.1 of Anomoia purmunda. Taxonomy (NCBI): domain Eukaryota; kingdom Metazoa; phylum Arthropoda; class Insecta; order Diptera; family Tephritidae; genus Anomoia; species Anomoia purmunda. The sequence goes on along the minus strand of OX639994.1, from coordinate 45,555,135 downwards.
GACGTTAGACTAACTTTATTGACTTTGTTGATCATGACAAGCTTCTTTATATTCCGTATGAGGAGGTAATTCATCATTTCTAAGAATAGGAATTTTGGGGATTCTGTACCTTTATGGTGGAGAAGCAGTTGATCATATATTGTAACGGAACCGTCGTAGTTATTTAAGAATAAAATTACGAGTTGTAATTTTTTTGTCATGTTGATGTGGTCGTCATTTAATCCGTAAGTAATATTCTAACACTTTATTATTTTTTCAAAACCAATCTTATTAATTTTATTATATTTCATTTTTCACAATTTTGTTTCTTTGTAGTGGACAAACTTAAAACATAAATAATAGATGTGCCATTTGGGGCTGTTTTTATATCCGTAAACACTAATTCTTCTTCATTTCCAATAACTTTTTCGATTGTAATTATTTCTAAATTAGACAATAAGAATGAATTAATAATGTTGGATTTTGTCCAGTATATAGCATATTCAATGTTAATAAGTTCTTTCTTTATCAATTTTAGTTTAAATTAAATTTTTAAGCCAATTTCTAATTTCATATTTTCGTTATCCTTAATATGTTTAAGTGTCTCGTTAGGTTTGTTAGCTATACTATTTTCATTATTTTCTAATAAGTTCCAAAGTTTTCGTTTATTATCGAAAAGTCATGATGGTTTGGGCCATCAATTTCCATGCAGTGGCGATAAAATCTATTGAACGTTCCTTTTTTTATTTTAGGAGTTAATTTTGAAAGCAGTGACCAAATTTCAGCTATTTCCTGAATAAGGAAAATATGTAGAGGGTGATTAGTTGGAATGTTCTGTGCAATAGTCCTTTCAAGTTCCTTAGTCAGTTTATCATATTGTGTCGGGTCTATTTAATGAATTATTTTAAAAGTTCCTTCCATTATAATTATGCATCAATCTATTTATTTAAATTATCTATGAATCGAACGCCCATGGCATATTAAACGATTTTATGTGCTATCTTTGAATCGAACGCCTATGGCATATTAAACGATTTTGCCCCTTTATACGAAAGCAACTTATGTTATATGTATATAATTTATATATGTATATAAATTACTTTGTATAACTTACTGGTACCTAAAACAAAACAAATTTATTAAACTCGTTGAAATTTTCTTTGTTCTTTTTTGTAAGTTTTCTTATTTTACTTGATCTCTTTTGGTATTATATGTCTTTCCGTTTTTGTTTCCTAATGCAGGTAGGTCCTGAATTGACCAATTAGCTTATTGTATTATTTTTATAAACAGTTCTACGTGATCGTGTTTTAACTGTCGTCCTGTTATTTTCTGCTACTATGTCTTTTGTGAACCTCGACGATAGTTTTGAGCCCAAGAACTTAACCTTTTGTTAATTTTGACAAAAATTTCTTTACCTACAGAATAGTCCCTTATTGCTTATGCTATACTAGTTCCTTTTGTTGCCTTTTGTCCGGCTACCGGTGCTGCCGAGAACTATCTGGCGGTAGCTCTGGGTTCAGAGAAACTAACTGATCTGCATGTGTCACGAGGTCAAAGGAGGGGCCCAGTTAGGGGAGAAGATATATCTCTAACGGATACATTGATTGTGTCCTGCCCAAGAAGTGCGTAAAAGGCCATCGAGCACGCCATTGGGCTGTTAAACGCCCAAAACGAGAGGGTCTGGCGTGTTGTCAGTAGCAGCGTAAAAGACAATACGATTAGTCGTTGACGTAGACCAAAGATCGCAGCGAAACCGAGGCAACGTCGAAGCAGTTGCAGCTGTATCGACCATCCCTCCCTCCAGTAACTCTGCCCATGAAGCTACGGAGGTTCACCTCCTCATGCTGGTCTCCTTGCCAGGCTTCAAGAGGAAAGTTCCGTGTGGATTTTGGTAGATCACTTATCCACGCAACAGTGGGGATAGTGATCCACCATTCCCCTGTACGGAGAGCGCCGTACCCACAATTTTTTACTGCATCCCCTTACCTTCTATCCTATCTAACACCCTGGGGAAAAGGGGAAGATATTCTTAATCACCAAAGATCTAGAGCTTGTACTCCAGACTTCAACACCGACCCACATAAAGTTCTGGAACTCATCTAACTGGGCAACTCCGAGCTACACACCCATAATTGGAAGGTAGCAAAGATAGGCGAGATCGACGGGAAGTGACGTTTAGCGTGTGTCAGATAAGTTAAACCCTGCAGATTTATTATGTGGAATAACTTACAGGTTAGCAACGTAGGTGATACCTCTACCGTCATGACATCTGTTAGAAGAGAGGTTCATGACATAACTTGTGTAAATCAATAGGGGGTAGAACATCTGAACGACTGGATAGTCTCCAGAGACAATTCCTTTTCAGACCACATGTACGTGGTCTATAACCTGTATATTCCGATAAATATGCAACAACCGCTTCCGAATCGCAGGAAAACAGATTGGAAAAAGTTTGCAACAACCTTTTCTAAAAAATTTTCCAGCCTCACACTCCAAATAAGCTCGGAGAAACAACTGGATGAAGTAGTTTATGGCTTAACCAATACTTTAAAACAGGCGGTAAAGGTAGCTTGCCCGACCAGGGCTGCAAATAGAAAACCAAAACCTCCATGGTAGTCGATTCAAAGAGTAAGTAAGATATTATCAATGAGCCCTAGAAATCTCAGCTATCTCGTAAGGGAAGATTATGATAGGACTACCAGCAGCGATTAAATGCTTCTAATAGAAGCGCACCTTCCGGGTTGCCTCTGCAGCAAGATAACAAATAATCGACTCGGAGGCAATTACGACTTTTCAGCGAGGAAACCATAAAATGCGCTAGTGGCAGTTTTTAATCATATAAGTCTCCGGGACCAGACGGAATTATTCCCAGTGATTTGCAGCACAGAGCGGAAATGATTGCTCCGCTACTCGTGTATGTCTTTGATCCAACGTTGTGACTCAATTATATACCCAGTAAATGAGAGGAAGTGAAAACACGAGGCCAAAGGGCTTTAGACAAATTGGTCTGTCATCCTCTTGCTCAAATCCATTGAGCGACTGTGAGACTGACATATTAGGCTGACCAATGAAACGCTATTTCGCTATATCCGCGGAGAACGTCTGAACGGCAGCACGGAAAGACGTGAAAATTCGCCCAGATTCCTTTTTTGAAAATGTGAAGGTTTCTGGGTTTGTGAATTGTAGAAAATTTAGCACACAAATAGCCTACCCCCTACGTTATAACATAGGCTATATTTTATGGAGAGGCGCCACCAGTTAAAAAGTTATAGTCAATAAGTTAAATCACATATTGCTATATAACGACAGGATAGCTCTGGATACGATTTGGTGTATATATAGTGCTTTGTATAGGTTACCATAAAATCGATTTTTATAGGAAGTTGCCACCTGTTTAAAAGGTTACATTCAATTAAAGCAATGAATGAAATAAATTATTGCAATATGGGTATAAAACGGTGGGGTGCAATAACGTCACATGAAATAACGACACAGTGTCTTTATTTCCATTTGAAAGGGAAATAAAGTCACGTGTCGTTATTTCCATTAGTAATTGAAATAAAGTCACAGTGACTTTATTTCCCTTTAGGTAAATTTTCAACAATTTAAAATGTGACCTTATTTCCTTTTAACAAAAATTTTATTTCAATCAAGTACACAAAAATGAAATTGAGAAAATAACAAACATAATAATAATACAAATTTGCCTTATTGCCGTTTGCCTTATTTCATAGTTGATTGAGAAATAACACAAAGTTTTATATTTTACAATTGAAAAATAAAGCAAAACATATGTACATGGTAACACACATGCATTTGACGGTGGGGTGCTACGAAATGAATATAATAATCTTTTTGTAAAAGGGAAATTTCCGTTTTACGAAATGTATTTATTTATCTTTTTGTAAAAGGGAAATTTTATAACATATGTATATAGTAAATTGTACATGATAATCTTTTTGTAAAAGGAAAATTTCCCTTTTACGGAATTTTTATATAGTTCGAAATTAAAATGTGACTTTATTTCCCATTTGCAATATGTGGAATGTGTCTTTATTTCTCATTTACAGTCAATTTTTATGTGTTCTTATTTCCATTTCAATTGGAAATAATGTCCCGTGACTTTATTTCCACTCCAATTGGAAATAAAGTCACAGTGACGTTATTACCAGTGACGTTATTGCACCCCACCGTATAAAACAAAAAAGGCTTAATAAAGCTTTTTTCCAATTGTTTTGAATAAAAATTGAGTTAATTAAAAAAAAAAACAACAAATGACATTATGACATATGAGTGCTAAAATTAAAAGTTTTAAGAAATAAAATAGTTTTGAAGAAGGTCTCAACGTGTTTAAAAAGTTAGTTAAAATTATAATAAGTTAAATTCATTTTATTTAATATTATATGCATCAATAAATTTTATTTAATATTATATTAAAGCAGTTTGCCACCTGTTTATATGCAAAGTAAGTTAAATCAATAAATAAATGACATTTTTCAACATGAGTGTCAAACTACGACTTTTAAAATGCGTAATTTCAAAAATAATTTCGGAGTGGAATGCCACCTGTTTGAAAAATTACTTAAAATTATAATAAGAAAGCTTTATGCTTAATAACTAGCAGTTGTGTGGCACCCTTATCGCACTATTGGACCTTGGCAGTCTTGTGCGTCCTTTCTCCTCCCTTCTTGGGTTGACACTCGTTTTGTTGGTATACTAAAACGCGCGCCCACAGTCTCGGATGTAAAGATTATCGTCAAATTATAAATCTAAATTTATTGTATAATTACATTAATACAATAACCAATATACGTGAATTTAAACAAAGGTGTTTTATTTAATAAGCTCTTTAACACTTTATTGTAAGAGGGTCGCCACCTGGGAAACGAATGTAGGCTTAAACAACTTAATTACGAAAATATATTTAAGGCGTTTTTCCACGTATTTGAAAACATAGATTTAATGCTATTATTAAAGCTACTGAAATATAAGTGTATTACTCTGAAACGAAAGAGTTTACACGAAAACATGTTTGATGAGGATTACCACCCCTTAAATACCACTAATTCAATTTAATTGATAAGGAAATTGTAATATAATGGTGTCAAACGGAAAACGTTTAAGGCGGCTTTTTTAGAGAAGTATATTCGTAGAGTAGAACAATTTTAATTCGACTAAATTCATAACATAAACGAAGCACTACAATACTGGTTTCAACTGACATAGGTTTAGGACAAATTAGTAGCGAACAAATTTGTAGGGGTTGTCAATCTTTAAAAATTATATACAACTAAGGATATTTCAAGTATACACAAGCTGTTCATGAAAGAGTAGCCACGTTTCCAAAACTAAAGCAATTTTTTTTAATATAAATCCTAACAAACATTTACAATGCTGTGAAGGTTTGTGTGTGAGTCTTTTGGATGGATTTGCTTAAAATTGGGTACATATGTAGCTCGTAACCTGGGCTAATATATAGCTTATAGTCAATGAAATTAATTAGGCACATACATATAGTCCGTTATACAAGTTTGTTAAGCGTTTGCCATCTTTCTAAAAGGATAAATTCATTTAAATAAATGGATGAAGTCTAATATTGCAATATGGATATTAAGCGAAAGGAGTTTAATTAAGCTTTATTTTCAAAATATTTTGAAAGAAGATTACCATCACTGTAAAGGAAAATTTACTGATATTTTACAATATGTGTGTGAAACTAATTGGAAATTATAAAGTAGCGGTAGATTTTGTTTTAGATAGTAAAAAAATAAAATCTAAACAGAAAATGCATTAAAAGTTACTACCTTTGGTGAAATTTCTGTTACATTCGAATCGATAGCGCTAATCAGAATGTCATGCGAGCTGAGCCGCGGGTAAAACCTAGACATAAATAAACAACATATCAGTGTCGGCTCTAAATTTGGTTCATAATAAACGAGAAATGTGTTCTACTATAACCCTTTGGCTACAGTACTGTCAAGATCAATTAGGAATGAATGCGAAGTAATTTGGACGAAAGGAAGTAATTTATGTTGTAATGTGAACACGATTTAAGCGTTATAAAAAGTAAGTTTTCGAAAATAAAAGGGCTGAAAATTATAAGTTCCTTGTTGACAGAAAGGTGTTATTTATTCTTGCCAAGATAGCCGAAAATTAGGCGAGGGGCATTCTGAATGTGCGGGAAGTGGAGGACTGCACCGAATATGAGTCCATCAGGGCTGAATATGAGTGTGTGTCTGCCCAGAAAGCAGGCCATTGCTCCGAAGCGCAGTAAGGATGCGAGAAGCGTACTAAGCCGGTTCATCACAGCAATCTAGACCTGCGCAAATATTCAGATGTCGCGAGCGCCAGCCGCGAGGAGGCAGAGAGCCTGACGAGGACGACAACGGAGAAGCAGCCACTGGACAGCCTAGGTCGTACAGATTTATCTGAAGCATTCGCTTCAGGCAATCTGGGAGTTGTTCTAGGGGAAAGAGACTACGACCTTGCCACAATCCAAGAGCCCAAGGTATGAGATTCTACCGTCATAATGGTAATTCGCGAGCAAGCGTCCTGGTTAAAAAGGAGTAAACTGTCTATTTATGTCCTTCTTTCAGCACCCCGGACCTAGCAGTCATCGGTAGATACTCCAAAAAACCGGAAGGCCGTCACCTCTTGTTTTGAGTCCAAGATGTGGAAACCATACCAAGCGATCCAAAAATGCGGCTTGGAGGAGGCCCTGCTCGTCTTTGAAGAGAACCAAAGACGCATCCAGACTGAGTAAGCTGCTGGATATCTATCGCTTTTATGCAGAGACGATGGGGTGTCCACTGAGTCTGTGGAGAATTCGCTTAAGTTGCTTGTCGAGACTCACTTTCCGGGTAACTCTGAGTCCAGCAGTAAACCCATCGCTACATCCGTTTTCAGGGAAAGAAAATTGAGGATTACAATATTTTCGCCCTACAAAAGTCCTGACCTAGATAGTATTCTTCCTGTCATGCTACAGACTGTAGATGATGCTATCGTGCCATGGCATTTATCAATCTTCCAATGCTGTATAGCACTTAACTACGGTCCCATGCCATGGAGGCAAATGAAAGTAGGAAAAGGAATGGCCTGAATATTGTGGTTTAGGCGTCGGTCCAGATAAAACAGTATTGATGCTATTTACGGCCCAGCCCAAGATTCCTAGTTTTGAGCTACCAAAGCTGAATGGTCAAACACTTCGTTTATTGTTTCAAGCAAGGTATCTAGAAACCATTTAAGATCCTAAGCTGATTTGGAAAACTACCATCGAAGAGAGAGTGAACAAAGCGAGCATCGCGTTTGACTCCTGCAAGCGGCTTTTTGAAAAGACGTGGGGTCTACACCTGAAAATAGTCTTTTGAATGTACACAGCTGTAGTTTGGCCAATTTTATGCCATGGTTCCTTGGTCTGTTGGGCAGCCTTACGTAACCAGCTTAATTTGAGGTGACGGGGCATTGAGCACATGTCCTACTTATGCCCTAAATGATATATGCAACTCATCAGCTATAAGGCTCCGAGAACTAGGCCTTTGGAAGGAAAGGATGAAAGGGCATAGTAGAGTTCTTTCTCTCCTTCCCGCCACGATCATACAGGGCACTGATTATATACAGCCAGAAATATACTTCCATAGGGCCTTCGTGGTTCTAGTCCCGTCGAGATCTGAATGGGATGGAGGTTTTGACAGGTCCATCTGGAATCACCATATATACACTGACGGTTCCAAGATGCAACAAGGGGATGGAGCAAGGGCATTTGCAGGCTTCTTAAGAGAGGGGAAATCTTACCACCTGCCTCAATTCGACAGTGTTTTCCAGGCGGAATTTTGCTATCGCTGAAGGCTGTCTCACTTTAGAGCGTAACTGCCTTGCTAATTTTCAAGATGACCGAATAGCCATCTTCTCAGACAGCCGACATTGACTCTGGCCTCTTTCACAACCAAATCGAAGCTGTAGGACTCTATTGAACGGAATCTGCAACCGCTCTCAGTAAATTTAATATGGGTACCTGGGCATCCCAATATATCTGGAAACAAGGCAGGCGATATGCTAGCCAGTGAGAGTTCAAGTGAGGTGCCGTTTCCAGTCCAAATAGGTTCAATTTCCAGGAGCATTTACCTCCACCATCTTCAGAAATCTGCTCAGAGATGGCGCACAGCGCCAGGATGCAGGATTGCCAAATTAACATGGCCTGAATATGACATCAAGAGAACATCAATTCTTCTGGCAAAGGGTAGGCCTACTGTCGCGCGACTAGTGACAGTTCTCACGGGACACTGACCGATCGAAACCCACGCCAGAAGAGTAGACATACAATGATTACTGTAGAATCTGCAGACATGAAAATGAACAAAAGACAGTAGATCACCTTCTGTGCAGATGTCCGGCTCTAATGAGGAAACGTAAGCCCACTCTGGGGGCCTTTGAGTACAATTCTCCGCAGGGGTTATGCCAACATAGTCTTAAAAATATTCTAAGATTTGGTTTTAAAACGAAATAATCCGTTTCTAATTGGGCGTTGAGCTCCTTCACCGCCATTCTAGCCTAACCTAAGATGTATCGAAATTCGACGAAAAACATTTTTGGGTTGGCCTTCCATTAATAAATATTGTCTGAGTTCCAAACGGATGCAGCCCATTAGTGAAATATAACTTTTTTGTACAAGTGGTTGGTCTTTCGAGTTGAAAAATAATGCGAAGTGAATTTGTCTACTATATCTATTCCAGCCATGTAGTCGGTATAAATGTCAATTTCTTTGGATTTGTAGATTGTACGAACCAATTTATATTTAATTTCAAATGGGTAGTAAAGCCCTTCTCGGCAAACAAAAACCACGCTCTGTAAATCCCATATCATGCCCGATACTGTACTCGATACTGATGCTCATTTAAAAGTACAGGAGAATAATTGATGCTCTGGAAAGAGTTGTCGATTAGATTTTGTACTTGAAAGTACTTTCTCAGCTTAAAAATCTAACTCAGTTTTTCAATAAACAGTGCTAAATTTTACATGTAACAAAGTTATAATTTAATATAAAAATTATTAATTATCGAAACATGCCTATTTTTTATATGTACTTATTTTTAATTCCCTAGTGCAGTCTCTTGTTGAATGGACCTTGCTTTATGAAATAGCTGGTGAAAAAATTCGGGTTCACATATCGAAGAAAAAAAATACTATCACTCTTTATAGACTTTAATGAAATTGTTCGTAAGGGCGGCTGCTACGAAAAAGCGTTCATAGGGAATGCAGCAAAGACCCCATTAACTCTTCTGACAAGATCATGGCAGCTCAAGTACCGGCACGTGCATCATGACACGGTCAGCAACGAGATATTTTAACTATTCTTCATCTCTAGTCTACGCCGAGTTCTATGCTCTCTATGCGCAAACTGTGTGCACTGCGAGCTACTCGATGCGAAACTGCATCCGCTTGCAATGGGTCCCTCACCTGAAGGACGCGGCCGAGTCAAACCACGTTTTATATGCAACTGACTTTATTAAACTAAACATACATAAGTAAAAGCTTAAATGTTAATGAGGTTTAACATTATTAGTAATTTTCGAAAATCTTCGGCCACAAAACGATCAACTGGTTTTCGGTTGCGTTCACTTCTACGAAGTGGTTCGGCTATGGGCAATTCTCCAAGCGATGCGCTCGGACCAGCGGCAGCGTTAAAGCTGTGCTCAACGACGCGCTCAGCTCCAGGCAACCGGTTCTGTGAAGTATCGTCCAGATATGATTGTGTTGGAAGAAGCTCTTCGTGTCTTACTTTAAGTTGATTTTGATGCCGTTTTTGATAACCAATCGGAGTTTTCACGACGTACATCATTTTTCCCAGCACCCTATCGATGTGCCCCTTCATCCATTTTGAACCGCGAGAGTAATTTCGTAAGTATACCGGTTGTGAAGGTTTAAACTTTGGGTTGCTGTTTTGTTTTGACTTCCTTTGTTTATGCTTGATTGGCAGCGTTTGCGACAGCAAGGTACGCACGGTACGACCATGCAATAGTTGAACAGGCGTCTTACCTGCAGCATTGGGCACTGAGCGATAAGTCGCAAGATACTTGATCAAAGCAGCGGAAATCGGTAAACCATCTCCTATATTTTTTAGCATTGCCATTTTAAAGGTGCGCACAAAACGTTCAGCTAGGCCATTTGACGCCGGGTGAAACGGAGCTGATGTGATATGCTTTATGCCATTGCTAGCGCAAAATTGGTTGAATAGATCGGCCGTTAATTGCGGCCCATTGTCGCTGACTAGCGTTTCAGGGAGCCCTTCAATAGCGAATATACCGGAGAGAGCCATAATGGTGTCAGCTGTCGTCGTTGATTTCATTTGTGTTACATAGGGATATTGGGAGTACGCGTCCACACACACAAGCCACATATAATTAAATATAGGCCCCGCGAAGTCAATATGCACACGCTCCCATGGTCGCGTAGCTACTGGCCACTTACTGTACTCACAAGCTGGGCTAGATGAGTTAATTTTACAAATTTCGCACTCATTAGCGACGTTTTCGATATTTTTGTCAATACCAGGCCACCAGCTGCGCGCAAGTTGTTTCATCTTCACAACGCCCCAGTGTCCGTCATGTAAGAGCTGCAAAATGCGTTTCCGTAATGAAATTGGAATAACAACTCTGTTTGCTTGGCCCTGCAAGTAAATAATGCTATTATTAACAGTTAAAGAAAGCTTCTTGTTAAAAAATGGTAAAATATGCGAATCGCTTGCGGTTAGGTGCTTCGGCCACCCATTACGTATAAAGCTGCGAGTTTTCTTAAGAATGTCATCTGTTTCGAGATGTTTTCGTATCAAGTTGGGGTTTACGGGTGTTTCGAGATGATCCACATTGAAACATGCTTCGGTTTTGTCGAACTGTGGATCAGTTGCTATGGGTAATCGAGAGAGCGCATCGGCATTGCCATGCTGCGCGGTTGGTTTATACCGAATGTCGTATTGATACGCCATCAAGGTTATTGCCCATCGTTGGAGTCGATGTGTTGTCATCGTAGGCAAATGCTTGTCTGGACTAAACACGCTTACCAGTGGTTTATGGTCTGCAATCAACGTAAATTTACGGCCATACAGGTACTGATGAAATCGTTTTACGCCAAATACGATGGATAAAGCCTCTTTTTCAATCTGACTGTATTTTATCTGATGTTGGTCAAGCGTTTTAGATGCAAATGCGATTGGCGTCTCTGTGCCATCCGGAGATGTATGTGAGATTACAGCGCCTATACCGTGCGACGACGCATCGGTAGCAAGAAGAAGAGGTAGGTGCTCTTGGTAGTGAGCTAACTGCGTTGCTTTCACTATCGCGTTTTTTAAAGATGTAAAGGCGTGCTTTTGCGCATTTCCCCAACTGAAATGAATGTTCTTCCGTCGCAGTTGATTGAGAGGAGCTGCCAGTTGTGAAAAATTCGGAATAAAATTATGGTAATAATTAACTTTACCTAAGAAGGCCTCAAGATCCTTAAGATTTTGCGGACTGCGTAGTTTTTTAACAGCCTCCACGCCTGCTTCGTCTGGAGAAATACCTTTGGCACTGATTCGTCTGCCCAAATATTCGATTTCGTCTTGAAGAAAAATGCACTTTTCCCTTTTGCATTTTATACCACTGCTGTGGAGACGTCTGAAAATTTCATTTAGTCGCTCTAGGTGTTCTTTGACTGTTGGTGCGGTTACGATTATGTCGTCTAGATAATTTGCGCAACCCTTAATACCATGGAGCAGCTGCTCCAAAAATTTTTGAAAAATTGCTGGGGCACTTGCGATGCCATATGGCATTCGTTGATACTGGAATAATCCCATAGGCGTGCTCACTACTAACACCTGCTTTGCTTCTTCGTCTAACTCTAACTGCAAATACGCGTCTTTCAGATCGATTTTAGAAAATTGCTTGCCGTACCGCACTGCATGGAGTAAGGTTTCGAGCGTTGGCAACGGATAGCGCTCGACATCAATTTGTTTGTTTACCGACACCTTAAAGTCTCCACATATACGAATTGAACCGTCGGGCTTTGACGCGAGAACTATAGGTGATGCCCACTCACTAAATTGCAGCGGTTTCCAAATTCCCGCATTAACAAGCCTATTTGCCTCTTCTGTAAATTTTGGCATAAGTGTGAACAGGATAGGCCTGCTCTTAAAAAATTTTGGAAGAGCATCGGGTTTTAGTCTAATACTTGCTTTAAAATTGTTAACGGTTCCTAAGGCTGGTTCAAATACTAGACTGTATTTTTCTATGAGCGCATTTACTTCTGGTATTGAGTCAATAATAGTGAGCACTTGTTGTATTTTGTACCCGAAGGCTTCGAAAAGATCTGCACCGAAGAGATTATTACCACTGTGTACGCGCGCGACCACAAAATTTACTTGCTTTTGCCTTGAACCACATATTGCATTTACTTTGAGTTCACCGAGAGTATATATTTTATTGTTACCGAATCCGAATATCGACCTATTACACGGGGTTAGTGGTGGATTATTTAGTTCTTTGTAAGTTTCTAACGTTATTATAGATAGAGACGCACCGGAGTCCATCTGGAATTTAATTAGTTTATTCATTACTTTTAAGTCGATGAAATTTTTATTTTTTTGCTGCTTAACGACTCCGGTCACGGCGTAAATCGTTTCGATTGTGTCAATTTCATTGCACTTATGTTTGTTGTTTCGTTTGAAAGTTTTCGGTGTGCTTTGTTGTTCAGTGTTGTACTTCTTCACGTACCTGTTCGCACCTTTTGACATACATACGGGTGCAATATGCCCTACTCTTCCGCACTTACGGCACACAGCGTCTTTAAATTTACACTGCTCGCGGGTATGTGAGATACCACAGCCTGAGCATGATTTGTACAGACTCTGCTTGTTGTTGTTAGTAGCACGATATGTATGAGAAGCTTTTGAGCTTTGAACTGCGTTTACCCATGGAGTTGCTTCACCTGAAGGTTCCTTCAGACACTGGACTGCTTTCGTTGTGCTCTCAAATGACTCAGCTATGAGTAGAACTTCTGCTAACGTTGGTTGTAGTTTTTGTAATGCTGAGGTGCGGACGGAGTCGTGCGGGGTATTTACGATTATCATATCTCTTATCATCTCATCAATGTGCTCATGAGTGCAATTATCGGCACTACAAACAAAATTGCATTGACGAGCTAGCCCTCGCAACTCCGCTACCCACTCTTTGTAGCTTTGGTTCGGCTTCATGATACATTTGTTAAAACTATAACGCGCAGAAATTACGTGTACTTTTGTCTTAAAGTGGTCTGACAATTTTACTGTTAGATCGACATAACTTTGACTTTGCAAATCTTGACTGCCGAGAACTTTTTTCAACAGCTCGAAAGTGTCGCTTCCCAGCCACGACAAGAAAAACGACTTTTTCTTCTCTGGTGCACTGACAGCGTATGCAAGAAAATGTTGGTTTAACTGTTCCAAATAGGAGTCCCAACTTGGGAGCTCTTTGTTGAAGGAGTGGAATGATGGCACCATGGAACCTTCCACTTGTCCACCAGCTTTGTCTCGTAGTAAAGACTCCATCCACGCTTTTTGACCATCAAGAATTTTTTGGGTGAACTCCTGCTGCTGCTCCAGAAGTTGCTTAAAAAACACATTGCAAGTGTTTGCGGTTGCTTTTTCGTCCGGCATAATTAATTAGTAATTAAAAATTGCGAATACAAGGTTTCTTTTTATTTTTCCTTGTCCCCACGTGAAGTGTCCGAGTCAAACCACGTTTTATATGCAACTGACTTTATTAAACTAAACATACATAAGTAAAAGCTTAAATGTTAATGAGGTTTAACATTATTAGTAATTGGTATATACCATTAGTATAGAGTATAACAGATTATGTATAAAGTACAAATACTTATGTTAATGTACATTTTAACACACTGTTAACATATGTTGCCAATTAAGCAAAGTAATGGTTAAAAACATATCAATAATCATTGGCCGTCGAATGAAAAAATCTACGATGTAATATTTACTTATATACATAAGTATACATAGTACCACATAAGTATATTTATGACCTGCCGCGCCATACACATCCTGGTCACACACTCACCCTGCAAGAGCTCCAGCGCAATGGCAGTTGTGCTTTTAAGAAATACCGCACATGATGAACGATGAGTTGTAATGCAACGGCTACGTTGGCTGGGACATGTCGTACGAATGGACTGAAACTTTCCAGCAATGAAGTATTATCGCGGTACCAGCTGGTAGTGGTAGAGGAAGAGGAAGGCCTCCTCTCCGTTGGAATGACCAATTGGAACATGGAATAATTAATATGTTATATGCGGCCATAATCGCATAGGCTGTTACAGCGCCAATTAAGTATATAAGCAGTAAATAAAAAGGATTAAGTGAAAATATGTCACGAAATTAGACAGCCTTTATTTGACAGTGAAGGAAGCAAATACCCATATGCATTTTCTCATTGTTCGTAGGTCTGAAAACAGTAAATCGTACACGTGGACGATTAGTCACACAAAGATTGCCCCCAAACAATTTTTGCATTATGCCTGCCGGAAATATCTTATTGAAAATATCCCTGGGATCCAATTTTCTTCGATGCGAATTTTCACACTGCAGTTTCTAGCATTAACATTAACTTGAGATATTTCTTTCACGTTTTCAAACTGTTTGCCTACAGACTCCGCCAACGCTTGAATAATCTACTTCAGATTCATCGTCAAAATTGTAAATGTAACTTAGTTTCGGTTTCGGTAGGGTATCGAAATAACTAAAATTAATGGAAACACAAAAATATAAGGAAACCTTAAATTAATATGAATTTGGGAGTTCTAGTTTTATCATATTTGTTCGAGCAAGTGAAGAATATGTTATTGTAATAATTATTAGATAATCCAAATATGGAAAATTGTTAGCATACTTTTATGTGTAGGAAGCTAGTAGTGCAGATAGTTTTTTTGTTTAGTCTTTATTCATGAAAATTGAAATCAATATCAACTGCTTCACCAAAACACATTTCCGTCATATATTGAGTTTATTTTACTTTTTACGGGTTTAGGGTCAAGTATTATAGCCTCCTCTACACTTCAAATTTTCTATACATGATGACTAGATTGATAAATTAAATCCAGTGTGTTAAGTGCATTGTTCCATCAATGTTTTTTTGTGTATCCATAACGCTCATTTGGCGTACTAAACGCTTTATGGAGGCTCGTTGCGGGTGGATGTTTCGAACCGAGTCAGAGTTTTCCAATTTAGTCTCTCTATCCAGTTTTGAATGGATAAGATCCAAATTTTCATATGACTCTATGCTGGATATTTCTTCCCTGAAATATATAACTGTGGTTCTTAAAGAAAAATAAATAGACAATTAGTCTTTACTTAACTGTTTTGAAAAGCAGGAAAGACATTTTCTAAATGACCAATCCTTTCCGAAATTTTCACCCTCTTCAAGTGTTTGGGGTAACCGCTCATGTAGTGTTTCAGGTAACCTTAAACTGGTAAGTCCGCCAATAATTGATACAACTCCCATTATGACAAGAGGAAGTTTTAAGTTCTCTTTACCCTAAAAGTATGAAAATAAACAATTGGTAAATTAAGTAACAAATGCTGAGATAGGATTTTTAGAAATCTAAAGAGTATTAAACATATTAATTTGCACTAAAAATCACAAAGACCATAATAATCCATAATATTATCTTAGTGAGCTATGGAACCCAGCCTAAATCACATAACATCACATACCGTAGGTGGTAAAAAAAAGCCAGTTGTAAAAGCAACCCGCAACCCAAAACCTCTACATTGCGAAAAGTATTAAGCTCAGGGACAGCTTTAAAAATTTTGTTTTATTCCTGCATTAACAAACTCTTCGCGGCAGGTCATAAATATACTTACGTAGTACTATGTATACTTATGTATATAAGTAAATATTACATCGTATACTTTTCCGTTCGACGTCCAATGGTTATCAGGAATGAGCCGAAGTAGTCGAGGCGGATGCAGTTTCGCATCGAGTAGCTTTCAGTGCATACAGTTTGAGCATACAGAGCAGAGAACTCGGCGTAGACTAGGGATGAAGAATAGTTAAAATATCTCGTTGCTGACCGTGTCATGATGCACGTGCTTATACTTGCGGTGACACCGATAAATTACAACCTGCGTGATCTTGTCAGAATAGTTATTGGGGGTTTTGCTGTATCTCCTATAACGCTTTTTCCAAGCAGTCTCGCATGCAAACAATTTCAAGTTCTTCCAGTTATAAAGATTAACGAACTTCTTTTTTTGGGCTGTATGTTCGAATACGAATTTTTTCACCAGCTATTTTATAAAGCAAAGTCCATTCAACAAGAGACTGCACTAGACAGTTAAATTAAGAATATACACAATAAAAATTAGCATTTTTCGATATTTATTCATTTTTATATTAAACTATAACTTTGTTACATGTAAAATTTAGCATTGTTATTAACTGAGTTAGATTTTTGAGCTGAGAAAGTACATTCAAGTACAAAGTCTAATGGACAACTCTTTCCAGAGCATCAATTATTCTCCTGTACTTTTAAATGAGCTTCAGTATCGAGTACAGTGTGGGGCATGATAAGGAATTTACAGAGCGTGGTTTTTGTTCGCGGAGAAGGGCTTTACTACTCATTTGCCTACTCTGCCCAAAGGAGCACTTGTTGGTAAGAGAGATTCTTCCTTGGATTTCGAGGCTGACAGTTTTGTAGGTGTGAATGGTGCTCGACCGCTTACTGTGCATGCGTTAAGCGATGATGAGTCGCTGCTTCTTGGCAATAAGAGAAACAAACCTAATGTTGATTCTCGCCGTGAGTCTAACGCGATTACCCCAGACGGCAAAGCCGTCTGCTACGACACATCCACAGTGACCAGCTTTGTGTAAGACTGCAATTCTCAACGAAAACGCTTTATATTTGCGCATCATATATTCCACCAGTATACCAAGCGAACGTTGATAATGTTGTGGCTCTTAATGAACAGATCCATCAACTGTGTGTGTTAGGAGACTTTAATTTAAGTAATATTATATGGTCTTACCTAGTGTAGTGATAATTTTGTTGGTAGTGATTTAGTTCAAGTCAATGGCATTCACAACAGCTTGAATCGCTTTCTTGATCTTATCTTTGTAAGCAATAATATAAAATGTAATATATACATACCTGCTTCAATTTCCTCGCAAAACATGCATCATTCTCCACTTTCATTAATCGTTGAGTTTTTTGATTTTTTTGGGATTCCGGAAGAAACCCAAAAAACTGCATTTAATTACAATTCCTGTGATTTTGTTAAATTTGACCAAATGCTTTTGAACATAAAGTGGGATGATGCTTTTGCCGAGGCCGATGTTGCAGTTTGTTTTGACTTATTTAAAAGCACTGTGGTCAAGCTATGTAAAGAGTTTATACCAATTCATCGTTCCGTATCTTACAGGATCCCTTGGTATACGAAGCGTCTAAAGCGTCTGAAGAACTTAAGAAATAAGTTTTTCAAAAAGTTTGAACAAAAAAATGAGCAAAAATATTTCGATTTATATAATATGAACAGAAGACAGTTTAATGCCTTAAATAAATCAAGCTACAAAAAATATATTAGCAATTTCGAAGCGAAAATCAAATGCAATCCAAAAAGTTTCTGGAGTTACACTAAATCAAGAAAGAAGGTTTCAAATACTCCTACATGTGTTTCTTATAAAAAATACCCCAGCCAATTCAATTACGGAGGCAGCTGAGCTATTTGCCGAGTTTTTTCTTCGAATTTTGTTGTGGGAGATGATTTGCCTGACGCTGAGTATGTGGATTTAATTCAACAAGACCTCGGTACTACCACGCTAAGTCTAGGCTCTCTTATTCTGTGTGGTGAAGACATTTTTGAAAGCGTAAAAAGTTTAAAGATTTCGACACAAGCAGATATAGATGGACTCTCGGTCGTTCTGCTCAAAAATTGCCCCTAATGAGTTGCACCTTTAAAAACTATTTTTAATAAGTCTCTTTCGTCCGGTGTTTTTATTGATGAATGGAAAATAACATCAGTTACTACAGTTTTCAAAAGTGGGAATAAAGGTGATGTTAGTAATTAGAGACCCATCTCAAAGCTGTCCGCTGTTTCGAAATTATTTGAATGCATTATTAAAACAAGTAATCATTCAATATTAAGCATTTGATTTGTTTGAATCAGCATGGTTTTGTACCCGGCAGGTCTACGACAACAAATCTCGCGATTTTTTCTGATGACTGCTTAACTGCATTTCAAAACGGTTTCCAAGTAGATACCATCTACACTGACTTTTCCAAAGCATTTGACAGAATATCGCATAAACTTCTGCTTCTTAAGCTTTCTCAAATTGGATTTCATTCCGTTTTCTTTAAGTGGATCAGTTCTTACTTGGTGGATAGAAAAAACTTCGTATCTCTAGACGGAACTTACTCAAAATGCGTGTTATTGGTTCTAATGCTAACACCGAACTGAATGTTGCCGTTCTGAAGAAGGTTGTCGTTCGTAGGAAGTGGCTTCATTTATCTTCCTTTAAGCCTTCCGTAACCTGTAATGACATATGTACTCGATTATGTTGAAAAACATTCAGGTATCAAAAAACAATGCCTACTTTGTCATAAACTCGTCAAAAAAGAGGCCTCAATGGATGATCTGGGACATGTCATGAGATCTGGCCTGCAAACGTCACTGTTCGCCCTTTTCGGTTTTTTCAACGAAAAGGAGATCAGCCATCTCCAACCTAGTTTCTCGTCGTTCGGTGAATAATGTTAAGATATATTTCCAAAACGTGTCTGGAATAAGGACGAAAGCAAGTGTGGTTCATAGATTAAGATCGCACTTAGAGTACGATGTTTTCGTTATAATTGAGAGCTGGTTAAATCCCAATTTCTACGACTCTGAATTTTTCGACTCAAACCAGTATAATGTATTTCGGAAGGATATAGATGAATCTAAAACTGGTTGTTGCAGAGGAGGTGGAGGTTTAATTGCCACCCAGCGTAAATACAACTCGTCCTTAGTCCAACTACAGAACTCTGAAACTATCCTCGACCAACTCTGTATTAACGTGAGCTGCTCGTCTGGACGACTTTTCCTGTTCGCATCATACATTCCGCCGAACAGTAGTAGCTTAATTTACAAATCTCACATGGAGAATGTAGTATATCTTAGTTCCAGAATAGGCGATCATCATCTATGTGTCTTAGGTGATTTTAATCTGAGTTCTGTATCCTGGCGTAATTTGAACAATTCATTAGTGTTGTCTCCTGCATACTCATCAAACGAATGCGATCTGTTTACTATAGATAGTCTCTTAAGCATTGGTTTATCTCAAATTAATTGTTACCTTAACAAGTTAAATTGCCTTTTAGATTTAATATTTTTAAGCAATAATTTAAACTATCAGCTAATTGAGTGCAACTCACCTATATCTGTGAGTAATACGCACCACATTCCGCTAGTGTTAAGCTTACAATCTTATACATTTTATACTGCTCCAGTTGATGGTATCAGGCCAATATTCGACTATAACATGTGTGACTTTGATCATTTGAATTCAGTGTTAATGAGCCATAACTTGCCCGATTTTCTTGGTAATTTAGACACATCAAGCGCTTTTAAAGCTTGCATCCATGAGTTGTGTTTAGATCTTATTCCTATTTTTCCCAGAAAGGCCTACGCCTTACCTTGGTATAAGAAAGAACTGAAGCATCTCAAAAATCGTAAAAATAAATTCTTTAAGAAATACAAAGCTTCGAATTCCTCTGCTTATAGTGAACTATACCAATTTTATCTGAAAAAGTTTAATACCCTCGATAAGTTTCTTTATAAAAAGTATATAAGTAATCAAGAAGCTAATATCAAAAATAACCCTAAGGCTTTTTGGAGCTATATCAAATCCAAGAAAGCTACTTCTAATATACCTTCATCGTTTTTCTACAAAGAAAAACACGCGAATACCCCTATTGAGGCAGCAAATCTTTTCGCTGAGTATTTTTGCTCTAATTTTGTGTCTGAGATGGATCATGTCAGCAGTCCCGTTCGCAGTTGTGTCTCCGACTCAACTCTATCGCTAGGGTCGGTTACTTTATCTGCTGAGACATTGAAAAAGGCATTCAGTCCTTAAAATTCTCTAAGCAAATGAATGTGGATGGATTATCGGCTAAAATGTCCCGCTCTTATCGAACCCTTAACGCTAATTTTTAATAAGTCTCTGTCCAATGGCGAGTTTATTGATGATTGGAAAAATGCTTCTATAACCCCAATTTTCAAAAGTGGCAATAAGAATGACGTTAGCAATTATCGCCCGATTTCGAAATTGTCCACTGTCTCTAAAATCTTCGAGTGCATTATTAAAGCGAAATTGTCTTTCTCAGTCAGTACCTTGATTAGCCCCAACCAGCATGGATTCGTCAGTGGCCGGTCAACTGTATCTAATCTTGCAGTTTTTACTGCGGACTGCTTTGCAGCCTTTCAGGATGGGCATCAGGTTGATGCGATCTATACAGATTTCTCTAAAGCCTTTGATAGGATTTCCCATAAACTTTTAGTCGCTAAGTTATCGGAAATGGGTTTTTACTCCACTTTTCTACAGTGGATTCGTTCTTATTTGACTAAAAGGCAATGCGTAGTCGCCTTTGACAATGTTTCTTCTCAGCCCTTCGTTTCGATGCCAAGCGTCCCCCAGGGTAGTATACTGGGACCTTTACTATTCATTTTATTTATTAACGATATCTGTTCCTGCTTTCAAACATCTAAATTTCTTTTATATTCTGACGATCTTAAAATGTACTCTACAGTCAGAAGCTTGCATAACACCTGCGCATTGCAACTAGAGCTTGATAAGCTTTACTCGTGGTGCTCTCGAAATCGGCTTTTTCTGAATGTAAAAAGTGTTTCCATTCCATATTTACCAGAAATTATAACCCGTTCCAAACTAGGTATCAAATTTCGGGTTCACCCCTCGATCACGTTAATGAATTCAAAGATTTGGGTGTATATTTTGATACAAAATTTACGTTTACCATCACGTTAATTATGCTGTCTCTAAATCGTACGCTATGTTAGCTTTTGTTCGACGTAACTGTGTAGCTTTCTCAGATCCATACACTCTTAACCCTGTAACGGGTAAAGCTGCCTTGAGGCAGCCAAGCTTTTTAAGTCCAGGACTTCCTATTTGAAGCTTTATTTACAAAAATTATTGTTGGTAGTACTTAAAAATATATATTGCTCAAATCTTGGTCACCCTAAAGCTCAATCAGATGTTTCGTTTAACTTTAGTGATCATTTGAGTTTCAAGTTTGTGCAGAAAAGTGTAAAAAACGAAGATGCAGAAAAGTGCTATTTGAAAAAAATAAAAAAATTGTTTACAGACGTCGGGTACTTTTAATTATTTGTGGGTAAGTAGCCTCTAGTGTTTAGTGTTCGAATATGTACAATTTTATTCAAAAACTGGTGTTCCATGGTGCTTTAGGAATAGAAAACTGAAAACTGACATCGGCATCAGCTAATATTTTCAAGCCACACAAGAGAATTCGCTCGCCATTGCCATCGTTCGAGGAAACGGGTCCTTCCATTCCGCCGTCTTCTGGAGGATTCACTTTGTCAAGTAATTGTTGCATAACCTTGGTTTGATTGAGCACTTATTTTCAACGTTTGTATTTTTTCAGATGTGAAGGATATCTCTAAAGATTCGCCTGAATTTTCGATAATGACATGGCGCAAGAGATCAATGCGTCTCCATGTAAATGAGGCCGCTTTCCATGGGCACTCGAAAATGCCAGACAATATCATGAATTTGGATACACCAGTGGAGTACTTTTGCTATTTTTTTACCACTGAAACTGTGCAAATGATTGTTGAAGAGACCAACCGAGCAGCCATTACTCAGGACATCACCACACAGTTCAAAACAAGTGTTGAGGAAATGTACAAGTACATTGGAGTTTTGTTCTACATGTCTGTCTACAGATATCCTAATATTGATAGTTACTGGGGGCAAAATGCTTTTCAAGCTGTTCGAAGAGCAATGCCATTGAAAAGGTTTCTGACAATAAACCGGTATCTGTGTTTTGAGGATGCAAGCGGACGCATCAAAAAAGGAAACCCGGGCTACGACCCGTTGTTTCGAATAAGAACGGTTGCCGAAAAAATTAATGAATGGTTTGTCTCCGTCCCGAAAACCGCTCGGTTGTGTGTAGACGAGCAGATTTGCAGCACAAAAATTAGGCACCATCTTCGCCAGTACATGCCAAATAAGCCGGACAAATGGGGAGTAAAGTTGTTTGTCTTATGCGATTCGATGGGCTTTGCACATCGATTCTAGGTGTATAATGGTGCAGGTGACAATAAAGTGCTGCCTGGCACACCTGATCTCGATGCCTGTGCCAAAGTTGTTGTCCGATTGTCGCAATCAATTCCAAATTTTAAAAACTATATATTGTTTTTTGATAATTTCTAATCCACTGCACCTTTATTAGTATACCTACGTGCTAGAGGCATTTATAGCTTAGGTACTGTAAGATCGAATAGAATACCCTGCTGTAAGATTCCTTTGGACAAGGAAATAAAAGCAAAAGAAAGAGAGTATTCAACAGAATATATGAGTAGTGCTTACGACATTGAAATAACAAGTGTTCTTTGGAAAGACAACAAAGCCGTTAGACTGATATCTACCTATGTTGGCAGGGGGCGATTTGAACGTGGGACTGAAGCTGAGCACCCTTCAAAGGCGACGCGATATGATAGAAAAAAGAAGCAATATATTAGTGTGGGCTGCCCTCAGATCGTGAAGGAATATAACGCACATATGGGTGGGGTTGACCTGATGGATGGGCTCATGGGACGATACCACATTCGCGCAAAAACCCGAAATCCAATGACTAAGCTATTTTACCACTTATTGGATATGCCAGCAACAAATTCTTATATAATGTATCGTCGAGTGGATGCTGAGAAAAAGAATGATTCAACTTATAATTCGGAGGCAAAATTGCTGAAGCTTCCAAATTTTAGGGAGGAAATCGGGGCAGGTTTGGTGATGTACTCCAAAAAACGTTCTGCAGTCAGAAAAAGCCAAAGTAATATACCACAGCCTCTCTACAAAATTGAGAAAAAAGCACAGCATCCTGTTGCTGATGTGCGTTTTGATGGATTTATGTGCAAACTGTGTAAAACATCAGAGACGCAATGTATTTGCGAAAAATGCAACCTGCATTTATGCTGCTCTCCTAATAAAAATTGTTTTACGACATATCATATACAAAATAAATAAATAAATAATATGTGAAATAAAAAAGAATACAGGAAAAACAAAAGATTAATAAAAACTACTCTGATCTACCAGCCTATTTTTTTACGGCTGAACGGGTAAGACTGCATTGAGGCTGCCTTCTTTATTTTTTACCTGTCGTCTAAGTGCAATACAAATATGAAAATTTTACTTCATTTTTCGTTTTTTACCACCATTTTTAATGTGTATAGCAATTATGAACAAAATCTGTTCACTGGATCAATTTTGCCTGTTTGAGGGTTAAGTTATTATATACCACTTTAGTAAGATCCAGGTTAGATTACGCAGCCTTTATTTGGAGGCCTTATCACGCTACTCATATTAACCGTATAGAGCAAATCCAAAAAATATTTACTAAATTTGCACTACGTTCTTTAAACTTCACTGATCCCATACCATACGAATCCCGCTGTCACCTCTTATCCTTGAAAACTTTACAATCCAGATCTTCCTTTCTCTCTTGTAGTTTTGTAATGAATCTGCTAAATGGTACAGTTGACTGCCCTGCCCTACTGGGGAAATTAAACTTTTTCATTCCCGCTCGGAATCTCCGACACGTCCCCTTGTTTTACACTGAGCGTCCTAAATTTGAGTACATCACATGTCAAGAACATTGTCTGAATTAAATAATGTTCCGAACTTAGACCCGTCTTCATCGCCTGGAGCAGTCCGGAGCCTACTGTATTTTAACTAGTTCCTAAGTAATTGTTCTCTATAGTCAGTAAGAAATTAATTGTTTCATTTGACTTATAATAAATAAATAAATAAAGTAAATAAATTGTTTATACCGACATACGGGGTGCCGCAAGGAAGCATTTTAGGGCCTTTATTTTTTCTTTTATTTATAAACGACATTGAGTCTTGCTTTTCATCAGCTAAATTTCTTTTATATGTTGATGACCTGAAAATTTGTTCATTATAAGAAACCACACCACACCGACTCCCCTGCGCTTCAAGCTGAGTTAGATAAGTTGCAGACCTGGTGTGCCAGAAATCTTTTATTTTTGATCGTAAAAAAATGTTAGGTTAGGTTAGGTTGGAGTGGCAGCCGCATTCAGCGGCTCACTTAGGCCAGTATTAGGCCCATTGTGTTACCACAAAGAAAAGCTTTGTGCCATCGAAAAGAAAATTACCCCTCACCAAACCATTTTGCCGCGCTGATAAACCTCAACAGTCAATTTACCTCGTTGCTTGAAACCTCACTAAGGTCATCCAAAAACGGTGATCCCAGATATCGCATTCTGATTTTACACAGTGCAGGACACCTACACAGCAAATGCAAGATCGTTTCCTCCTCCTCGTCATTCTTGCAGCTCCTACAGCATCTTCGGAAGGGCACTCCCAACCTTTCAGCATGTATACCTATCAGACAGTACCCTGTTAGAGCCCCGATCACATTCGAAATGTTTTCCCTTCTTAGAGAGAGAACGCTGCGCGACCGTTTCCGATCCGATTTAGGCCACGTCTGCCTTGAGGTTCGACAGGTCGTATTTTGCCTCCATCTATTGTCAGCTTGTTTATATGTACAATCTCTGAGTAGCAGTTTGCAAGTGGCAAACGGCATATTAATGCGTTCTTTATCCTGAAGAATCTGCTTCATCGTACCTTGTCTTGCAAGTTCATCTGCCATGCAGTTTCCCTCTATGTTCTGATGACCAGGGACTCAAATGAGGTGCAGTCTGTTCTGCTTAGCCATCTCCTGTAGAGATCGGCGGCAGTCTAGCGCGATATTCGAGTTAAACATGAAAGAGCTCAGAGCTCTGATTGCCGCCTGGCTGTCACTAAAAATGAAGATGTCTCTTCCTATAATCCCGGTCCCTAACTTCTTCACCGCTTCCATGATAGCTGAGCCCTCAGCCTGGAAGACGCTGCAGGGATCTGGTAACCTAAAGGAAATTTGCAGGAGAGGGTTTCGTGAGAAAACGCCCCCTCCTACCTGATTATCGAGTTTCGAGCCATCTGTATAGATGGCAATGCTATCAGGTGGAGTATGAAACCCAGGTTTCCACTCCTCCCTGCTTGGGATTCGTGTAATAAAGTTACTTTCATTTACTGATGTTCAAGCACACCGGTCCGTGCCGCTCGAAATAGAGCAGAACTTGTTCAAAATACTAGAGTGCCCTTGGCATTCAGGGATATCTCTCTTAGTCGCAAAGCAGTCATCGCTGCCGTCTGATGTCCGACCAAATCTAAAGGAAGGAGGTCTAAAATGGCGTTCAAAGCCTCATACTAGATCTTTGCACCTTGGTGAGTGGCCTGAGGTTAACCTCTTTATCTAATGCAGGCCACCATACGATCACCCCATATAGGAGAATTTGTCTGACGACCGCTGTGAAAATCCACCGACAGATCCGGGGGTTAAAACCCCATTGCCTGCCTATGGCTCTCTTACATGTGTAGAGGGCTATGGAAGCCTTTTCATGTCGTTGAACCAGGTTCTCTTTCCAGTTCAACTTCCTATCTAAAACAACGCCTAGAAATTTGGCACTTGTAGAAATACTTAACCGGATGCCATTTAGTACCGGTGGAGTCACCGAAGGCACTTTATACCTTCCCGTGAAGAGTACGAGTTCCACTTTACTTCAGCTGACCCTGAGCCCGCGGTGGGTGGACCACTTGGATACCTCCCGAAGCGCTCGTTGCATCAGCTCGCATAATGTCTGCGGAAACTTTCTCCTGAGTGCGATCGCGACGTCATCAGCATACCCGACAACTTTTGCGCCACCCCATACCGTATCTCGCAGTAGCGTATTAACGGTGAAGTTCCACAGAAGTGGGGATAGGACACCTCCTTGTGGCGTCCCCCTCGACACGTGCCGCGACAATTCGCTCGCACACAGCTTAGCCCTTACTACTCTGCAACTGAGTAGCCGATAAACTCAACCAGTGAGCATTCAGCTCCTAGATCCCTAACGGCGCCAGTTATTGCTTCTGGAAGCACGTTATTGAAAGCGCCTTCAATGTCCAGGAAGGCTACAAAACAGAACTCCTTGACACTGAGAGACTTCTCAATATAGCCGACCAAGCTATGGAGTGCAGTCTCAGTAGATTTGCCTTTGCGGTGGTCATTAAAAAAAAAAAAAAAAACATGTTTCAAAAGTATCGTTTGCGAAACGGACCACGCCGTTACAAACTGCGTATTATATTTGCAACACGAAGTTAGAATCGGGTAATGAGGTTAAAGACCTTGGAGTTTACTTTGAGACAAAGTTCACATTCAAGGGGCACGTTAATTATATTGTCGCCAAATCGTATTCAATGATTGCATTCGTTCGTCGAATAAGTCGGGAATTTTATGACCCCTACACTCTTAAAACTCTTTACTCAGCTTTTATTCGTTCCACAATAGAATACGCCGCTTTTATTTGGAGGGCATCCCATTAAACTTATATAAATCGACTTGAATCAGTGCAAAAGGTGTTTATCCGGTTTGCCCTCCGTTCTATTCGTTTTTCTGAACCGAAGCCATCATATTTTTCTCGCTGTCAATTAATTAATCTAATGACGCTTAGTAACAGAAGAGCGTTATTGTCTTATACTTTCATGATCGATATCGTATCTGGAATGATAGACTGCCCTCACCTTTTGAGCAAAATTTATTTTAATGTTCGTCCTAGAAATTTGCGCAGCATTTATTTATTTAATGTTGGCCTCAGCAAAACTACGTATAGTTTGAATGCGCCAGTAAAAAGAACATTAAATGAACTCAACTTGATTTTAAGTTCTTTAGATTTAGATGTTTCCTTGCCAAGGACCACATTAAGAACTATAGTAATGGCACATCTTTGCAATAACCTGGCATAAATGCTACTTATATGCAGTATTTAGCTGTTATTTTTGGCGTAGAATACGTCTTACCTTACGGTATGGGCACCAATGTCAGGTTTTTATTGTTGTAATCTCTATTTCTTTAATTATAAGGAAACGGTAGTCAAATGAAGATGTTAGCTTTCGTTTGACATACATTTCATGTTGGTTGATATCTTCCTAATATTTAAATTTCTCAAATGAAAATTGTATAAACACATGCACACAAATATGTGTGTGGTGTTTGGTTGAGTGTTTGCTGTTGGGCGATTTAAATGTACTCGTGCAGCCCTTTATTTGTATTGCATAATTTTAGGCGGGCAAGTTAAAGTAGAGTAAAAGAAGAGAAAATGCTGCCAAGCACTGCAAAAAAAATAATAAAGTGGATTCGCGTATGTTATTTATCATTTATCTTTACTATTGATAACAGCCATTGACTTCGTTTTTGCGAGAAATTTAATTGATAATTTAAAAACATTTTTATCCTATTTTTCCTATCATAAGCTTATGTATATCATCCAAAGTAACTATCAAATAAAGAAATTCATTTGCTTGTATTATTTATCATTTATTGTTACATATGTTTTCTGTCTTATCGGATGGCGTATTCTACGTTAAACTTAATGGCCGTGTCTCTGACACAGCCTGCTTCTTTTTACTTTAACTAATGATTTTAAGCAATCTTATTAGTCTGTATCGAACTTAAGTTCTTAGTACTTCGTCAAAATTGTTCCTTTCAATAGTGACACGGGAGCCAAGATGCGAATGTGCTGGCTATTTATTTAATGACAGGAGGTACTTTGTTGCCCCTCGTTCAGCTCCAGACCCATTCGCTTCGCTTGCTTATCCAGTTTGGAAAAAGTAGACCTAACGATTTTGAAGAAAGATGTTGTTGGCGAATTCGGAGACATCATCACAAATGGGACCATCGCTCTTACTACTCCAGCTGTGAGCGATGCTGAATATGTGTAAGTAGTACTATCATCTGCAGTAAAATTAATTAATAAGTTTATGAAATAAATAACTACTTACGTATATGAATTCAAATAATTCCTTTAGAAATTTGAAACTGAACAGAGAGTTTATGGAAAACAAGTATTTTGGTTTTATTAATGTAGTCTAAATTAATGTAAGAAGTTGTTCCTTGATAACTAAATTGTATAAACTCAAATCAATTCTTAGTGAATTTCCAAAGCTTTCTGATGCGATTGTCTTACAAGTAACATGGTTTACATGTGAATCTACAAGTATATATAACATTCCTGGTTTTAGTGCTGTATATTGTTGCAGGGCTGATGGGTATGGCGAAACTTCTATATAAATAAGGGTTAATCCAAACTTAACGATAAACAAACTCATAGTGAAAATTTGTGGACTACATTCTATTCATTCGAGGTACGGGAGTGTGGGGGAAGTCACTTCATATTCTCTCTTTTTATATGTCGCAAAAATGTAGCGTGTAAACTCTTATTTAATTTTTTTGAGAATCTAATTTGTAAAGCTGAAAATAATGTTTATATTTATATGGAAGATTCCAAAGTTGATGTGAGTTCTGATAACTACCATACGATGACTTTGAAGAACTTATTAATAATATTTTCAGTACTATGATTGATAGAATACCTGTTGATTCTGTCGAATGCCAGCTATCGGATAACAACTCGTTGTGTTGCAAGCTGTAGTTTAACTGTTATATGAAGATTTCTGAAGACTGGTAGCTATCGCTGGACAAAAATCTGTGTGACAAGTATATTGGTGAAGATGTGAAAAGAATTAACCGTGTGATCAGATTGCGGCAAGGAGTGTCATGAATCATTATTATATGAATAATTTATGGAGAAGGAAACGTGATCCAAAAAGAAGTTGGAAATTTACAAACGACATGCGCGGTAGGAGAAGATGCTATTATTTCACCCAAAATGATCTATGATAACAAATAATTTATTGCGCCCTATTTAGCTAAAGCTTTTAATAAAAAATTGAGACTTCTAGGTCTGTTAAAGCTCTTAATATTCACAAAATAGATCCATACCTAAGATACAATCCGGTAAAAAAATTGATTTTCTCTTTGGCGGACAGCAGCATGTAGAGATGGGTGGAACTAGTAGCAGTCTAGCCTCGATAACTTGCGCATTTCCTCAGGGAAGTTTGTTGGGGCCTGTTCTTTTTAAACGCTAAATGAATTATATAATTAGCATGCATCTCAAAGGCACTTAATTATGCTCCCAGACGACATCTGCTTATTTATCCTTATAAACATGGTGCAGTGCTAAAAGCTCAAATAGAGTATGATGCGTCGATCATTGCGGAATTTGCCTGTTTAATCAATTTTGTTTAAATGCGAAAAAACGGGGGCACCCCAACT
The DNA here is from genome assembly GCA_951828415.1 of Anomoia purmunda. Lineage (NCBI taxonomy): Eukaryota > Metazoa > Arthropoda > Insecta > Diptera > Tephritidae > Anomoia > Anomoia purmunda. The sequence continues at coordinate 45,525,696 of OX639994.1, read as the reverse complement.
GCGTCCTGCCATGAATCTACAAGTCATGTTTGTTCTTACTTACTGGAAGCCTTCCTCTTTCTCTGCCATCTCCAGCGGGTACCGCGCTGATTACTTTCAAAGCTGAAGCATTTTCTTCCATACGTATGACATGACCTAGCGAACGTAGTCGCTGAATCTTAATTCGCTGTACTAGTTCACAGTTATTATAAAGTTCATCATCGCCGTCGTAAAGGCGTAAATGTTCAAAAATTGCAAATGCGCTAACTGTTTATTTGAAAATAGGCGGTACTTCGTTTTGCCCTCGTTCACCTCCAGACCCATTCGCTGTTAAACTAACGGCGCAGTTGTTGCTGTGCTGGTGGCGTTGATCAGCGTTTTTCATAGCCATATAAGGGTGGCAGGGATACCAAATTCAAACATCGCGATATATAGTTAACTTCTTCTCGTTCTGTTGAAAGCTGATTTAAAGTCGACAAATAGATGGTGTGTGTCGATCCTCTTCTCACAGGTATTTCCCAATATTTGGCGTATCGTGAATAGCTGGTTGATGGTAGATTTACTAATAAGGTCCAATCAGTTCGTTGATGGTTGGCTTCAGTCTTTAACACAATACGCTCGATATAACTTTGTATGAAATGTTAAGAATGCTGATCCCGCGGTAATTGGCCTGTGAATTGGGCAGAGCTCACCTAAATTCCAATCCTCTGACCATATTTAACGTTAACGATAAGCGGGTGCACACATCCTATCAGCCTTAGCCACCATGCTGAATAGCTCATCTGGTAACCCATTAGCTCCAGTGGCTTTGTTGTTCCGTAGTCGGGTTACAGCTTCGAACTTCATCGAGGTCGGGTGACGGGATGTTAATACCGTCATCAGCGATTTAGGGCACGGGATGTTCACGTTATCCGGCAACGCTTTCGCTGCCCCCATATAGCAAAGGGGAGAAATATTCGCTCCACATTTGAGTGGGCTTTGGACATCACTCACCAGGTCGCCGTTCTTGCTCTTACAGCAATTTGCCTCGGTCTTAGAACCTTCCGCAAGTCTGCGCAGCTTTTGCAAAAATGTTTGGTCCTCGGAGTGTACGCTTGGTGTATATTTTTATGCTGAAACGTTGTTAGGGGTTTACCTTAAAGATCTTAAATGTAGTATCGCATTAATCATATTCTGGGGTTTCACCCTATTCTTTTCTCTTGTCGCAACTTGCTTTTCGTTTTTTATACATCGCCCAATTTCTAACTCATCGCCTCTTCGCTCATCGTTTGTTCGCACTTCACTATTTTGTTTGTGTTCATCGGAATTTTGCGCGCGCAGCTTTTAGTACAACTGCGTTGGCAACAACACTAGTAATGCTAAATGGGTGTTGTCTCTCACCCGTTGTCTTCGCATGATATGCATTTCATCGTAGGTTTGCTCCTAACAATAGGTATACTTCCCACAACACGAAAGCGATAGCGGTACGTACAGAAATCTTACATGTAAGGTCGATCAATAGGCATTTGAGGGCAGACGGAAAATTACACGAAAGCCAATGCATCGTCACATATTGATGTGCATTAACTTGGAATTAAGAGCCAAAGTACGCAATACATAATAAAAACGAAAATCAAGCTAGTTGTTTAATTAATTCGTTGGCTCCATTTGGTAGTGGCGCACTAACCATCAAAAGGTCCTTCGAGTCAGATTTAGCGACCCGGCCAGTTCCATCGTGGCTTACCGATTGTAGCAATTAAGTCCAAATTCGCTTGCGTCATTCGACCGCCACCGAGAGTAACGCTGTCGACTAGTGATGGAGTCCCGAGATGTGCATGCTGAAACGAAGGCGCAAGTAACAGCCCCCTCTAGAGAAGGGACACAAAATGAGTCGAGAACGGCCATAGCATCCCTGTCAACATGATCTCATGAACGAGTCGTCTAGATACTTAACGTCGGTAAATGAGTACCGATTTAAGGTCATGCAGTGCCAGCAAATTCTAGATCGAATAAACATTGCTCGGATGCTCACGCAACTCAATATTTTTCTTTACATGAACTTGAAACTAAGTTATCCATACTGGAACGTCAGTAAGAAACATTTCCTCATCTGCAGTTCGAGCTGGAGCTGCTGAATGACCAAGAACTAAATCAAACTCATAGAGATACATTTGACGAATCCTTTTGTGCAGCTAAGGCTCTAAAACAGTGCAACAAAGAAAAATGATATTTAACAGCACTGCTAGCGCAGCTCCATTACATAGGGGCAATCTACCAAAACTACAACTGGCAAAGTTCAATGGCCATCATCGGAACTGGATGGACGTTCATGATATGTTTCTGGCCCAGGTTCATAACAACAACCAGTTATCAAATATTAAAAGATTCCAGTACCTTCGCTCACGTCTCGCAGCTGCTAACTTAATACAATCAATGGAATTAACCGATGAGAATAACATTAAGGCTCTGGATCTGCTGCGGTCTAGATTAGGGAATAAGCGCCTCACCTTATAAGCCCACATCCAGCATATTTTTGAAATACAATCTGAGACAAGTCAAATGCATCGTCATTGAGGTCCATCATCGACGTAATGAGCATCAATCGACGAGCAGTCCAATCACTAGCATGAAACCAGCAAATCTCAGACGGTACACTGTTGCACCTTGTATGTTCGAAACTGGATACCGAGACTAAGGCTAAAAGGGAAGAAGAGGTTACACACTCATTTGATCATCATACAGCCGATACGAGCCTAAAACTGCCGACATGGGAAAACTTAGCAACATTTTTAGAGCGTCGGTGTCAAATTGCTGACATATTGGAGGCTGGGTAGCCTAAAATGCTCAAACTTAAACCCCAACCAGTAGCACCCAAAACCAACAAACGTGATGTCAAATGGCATTTGTGTGCATGCAAACATCGAAGTGTGAGTTTTGTAATGCGGTTCCTCAGCATAATGCGTTCAAATGCGACACATTTCTTGGAATGGATCCCTGAACCCGATACAACTGCGTCAAGCGAATGAATCTCTGTTTGAATTGATTCGGAGTAGGCCATAAATCAAATGATTGTCCGTCGATCCACGTTTGTAAGTAGTGCCAAGTGAAATATCACACCTTGATTCATCGAAATTCGAAAGTGAAGAATGCACCACCATTGATAAGCCACAATGAGTGGGTCTGCTTTCGTCATCTGCCTTTAAGGTGAGTCTTGGCCAATTAGAAATTATTTTCGGAACAGCAATTATATACATTTTTAGCTATCGGGGATTTAATATCCAAGCTAGAGCTTTACTAAACTCCGGCTCTCAACTACATTTCATTACCGAAAAAATGGCACAACATTTACGACTGAAGCGGAGGAGCATAGACATAGGCGTCACTGGAATCGGTCAGGGAGAGACGAGAGCCCAACACCTATGCTGCATGACGATTAAGTCCCTAAACCAGAACTTCGCAGCTAATATTGACGCCATCATCATACCAACAATTGCAACATGTCAGCCCAGCCGTCGCATTTATATTTCAAGCCTTTCGATGCCGAACACGATTGAGATCGCTGATCCGACATTCCACTTGCTAGGGCTGGTTGATGTACTCATTGGAGCATGACTGTTCTTCGAGCTACTTCTTAACAACCAAATACAGCTCAACGGTCCCATTCTTTAAAATACCAAACTCAGATGGGTGGTTGCAGGTTCCATTACAGGGCCTTTGATAGAACAAATTGGTCAACCATTATCGCCGTCGCTGTACAAAGTATTCACTTCAGTCTCATCGGAGCCCATCTTGGACAAAAAACTGGAATTGCACTGGGCACTTGAAAATATTCCAAAACTGTTATCGCCTAGTTTGTCTTCGGATGAAGTCGAGTGTGAAGATTACCTTCGCCGCACTACGCGTAGATGCGTCATCATCAATAAATTCGTTGTTCGCCTTCCATTTAAGGAAGACCCGCAGTGTTTTGGTGATTCAGTAGACATCGCCGACAAAGAGTCATCTCATTAGAATCCAAACTTAAACATAATTCGAAATTTTACAGAGATTACAATGATTTCATGAATGAATACATCAATATGAAGCATATGATCCCAGTAACCGAAGAAGATGCTGGTGGAAGAAAGCTCATCTATATTCCGCATCATGAGGTCGCAAAAATCTACAGCTCCACGACGAAATGGAGAGTCGTTTTCAATGCGTCTTGCAAACACAGAAATGGATTGTGTCTCAACGACGTCTTGAGAGTTGGACCGCAGCTCCAAGATACTATATTTACAATCTTAACCCATTTCAGGAGACACAAGTACGTCATCATTGCTATGCTTTTCATCGTAGGTTTACTCTTAACAATAGGTATGTATACTTCCAACACCACGAAAGGGATAGCGGTACAGAAATCTTACATGTAAGGTCGATTAATAGGCATTTGAGGGCAGATGGAAAATTACACGACAGCCAACTCATCGTCACATATTGATGTGCATTAACTTGGAATTAAGAACCAAAGTACGCAATACATAATAAAAAACGAAAAGCAAGCTAGTTGTTTAATTAATTCGTTGGGTCCATTTGGTAAGTGGCGCTCTAGCCATACGGATTTTTGAAATATCGCGGCTACAGTGGCAACTATAGCTTCAGTTTTCAAATAATATAGTTATATTTATGTGGCTAATAGAAGAAGATATCTCGGGTACGGCGCCAATTAAAAAAACTAAGATTTGTATTTATATGCATATGTATGTAGGGAATACGTATTTTTCATTTGAATTAAATTAAACTGATTGCCCTTAGCATATGTATCCAGAAAACACATTTCAGATTTCCCACTTATAATTATAATTAAATTCGGCTTCTCAATCAGTTGGCAACCCTTTCCAAAATATAGTTATGAATCTTCTCCTCACAGAGACGACCATCTGGCACCCATATTTTAATATTTTACATAACTTTTAAATAAAACCTTGGCGAAACAATTATGAACAAACCCTCGGTAAGAAGTATCTAGTTTGTTCAATTCGTTTTCAGTTTTAAGCATCCGTACAAACCATAATTAAATTATATATATGTGTGTCAACACCTTGAACTCTGGAACTTTGTCTTCCTTAGTGCAACCATGCGCACTATTGGTTTTGACATTTTGCTTTGTTTTCATTCATTATTCTTTTTGCATTGTAATCGTTCTCGTTAAGAAAAATAAAAATTTCATTTTTCCATTCTCTTTTCTGATTGGACTTCAGGCAACCCACACGCTTTTTATTTGCATATCGCAACCTCTATAATTGGTGACCACCGGCAAGTTTTTGTAAATTAAACCAAAGTATTTTCCTTTGCAACATGAACGATAGCATGGCGGTGACGGACGGCGGCAGCAGTGTGGAACTTACTCCAGCTCAACATGTTCTGCCTCGGATTCCACTGCCCACGATGTCGGAAGATAACATTGAGGCCTATTTTTATTCGCTAGACTTTTGGTTCGAGGCTTCGCGCGTTTTCTCTGACTCCGCGAAGTTTAACATAGTTCTAGCAAGTGTACCACCGGCAAAATTAATTGAGATGCGTACAATTATCGAAGGTGCGCCTGTTGCAGACAAGTTCAATTACATTCGTCGAAAACTTATAGCGCCACTTTCGCTACATGTTGGAAGGTCGTACCTGCCACGTTTACACGGATCATAAGCCGTTGGTATTCCCGTTTCGACAGCAACTGCACAAGGCTTCGGATCGTCAGGTGAGGCAGCTAGATTTTATATCGCAAATTACGACGGACATCCGGCATGTTAAAGGGAAAGATAATGTAACGGCTGATTTATTGTCGCGAATTCTGTCGATCACGGCTACCTCTGTTAACTATGATATCCCTGCCGAGGATCAAGAAAACGACGAGGAGTTACAGGCGTACTTAAATGGTAACATTCGACACTCACTCAAATTTAAATCATTTATATTGCCTTCCAGCTCAAGAAGGGTAATTTGTGACATCTCCACAGGACACCTCCGCCCTTTCGTTACATCAAAATTTCGACAAACTTTCCTCCAGGCTACGCATAATCTGTCGCATCCTGGTATGCGTGCAACTGTAAAGATGATGACTAAGCGATTTGTATGGCCAGGAATTTCACGCGATAGTAGATCTTTTGCGAGAAGTTGCATTCAATGCCAACGCAGCAAGGTCATCCGGCACAACAAAAGCGTGCTTCAGCGAAGAGCCTGCCCCACTCAACGGTTCGGGCACTTGCACATCGACATAGTTGGCCCATTTCCATTATCGGAGGGCAATCGATATTGTCTAACTGTAATCGATCGGTTTACGCGGTGGCCCTATTCCTAATATGACTGCCGTAGTTGTTGTCAAAGCCTTGCTGAGTGGTTGGATAGCACGTTTCGGGGTACCCATCGATATAACGTCAGATCTCGGTCGTCAGTTCGAGAGCGCCGTCTTCCAGCAATTACTTAGATGGCTTGGCGTGTCGCACTTGAGAACGACTCCGTATTATCCGCAATGCAATGGGCTAATAGAACGATGGCATCGAACGCTCAAGTCTGCTATTCTAAGCCATAATGTAGAGCAATGGACGGCCTATCTACCTCTTATTCTGCTGGGTCTTCGTGCATCATACAAAGACGACATCGGCTGTACACCGGCAGATTTAGTGTATGGAACGTCATTGCGATTACCTTCAGACCTTTTCATCGAGCAACCTGGAATATCGAACGAAATGGAAATGGTACAGGAAATACGACGTATCATGAGAGAGCTACGACCCGTCGACACAAGTTGGCACACAAATCAAAATGCTTTCGTTCAAAGCGATCTCAAGTCCTGCGACCATGTCTTCATTCGCGACGACTCTGTTAATTCGTCATTATCAGCACCATATAAGGGGCCTTACAAAGTTTTGCACCGCTCGCCTAAATACTTTGAAGTTGATATTAATGCAAAAAAGGTAAAAGTTTCCATCGATCGTCTAAAGTCAGCCTTTATAGCACCTTCTACGACTCTCTAGGAGGAGGGTACTGTGGCAACACCTTGAACTCTGAAACTTTGTCTTCCTTAGTGCAACCATGCGCACTATTGGTTTTGACATTTTGCTTTGTTTTCATTCATTATTCTTTTTGCATTGTAATCGTTCTCGTTAAGAAAAATAAAAATTTCATTTTTCCATTCTCTTTTCTGATTGGACTTCAGGCAACCCACACGCTTTTTATTTGCATATCGCAACCTCTATATATGTATATAGTGATTGAGAGCACACTTGTGTTTTCTTACTTCTCACTTAACAACTGCTGTTTTATTAATTTTCAATTTTACATTCTAACATACGAATACATAAAATACGGAATACATAAAAGAAAACTTAAAACGAAACATGCAAAGTAAGCCAAATTGTATTTAGCAAAATGTATTTATCTAATTCGAATTATACATAGAGTTGTGAGTGCAGCTGCATCTGCCAGCCAGCATAGCTGCAGATTTCCAACCTGAGCCCTTCGTGACAATTACATCAACACGCCACGGTTTGTGTGGGAATGCGTGGGAATGCTTATAAAAGTGAACCGCATTTTGTTATTGATGTTACTATTGTTATATCTTAGTTTACATTTATTTGAAGTACACATTTCACTTTTCTTTAGGTTTTTACAATTTGTTTGTTCTCCGTATTCTTAAATTTTATTGCTAATATTAATTAAGATTAGATATTTATCTTCATCTTCATATATGTAGGTACAGTGTCAAGTTTGCATTGTTTGTTGTTAGTTTTCTGTTTGGGTAGAATACTACGCAATTAATGTCTTTAAGGATATAGTTTCCTATCAATCCATCATATGTGTTACTAAAATTCCACTCTACAAATTCGCAGTTGTAGTTTTCCAACTTGAATTCTTTGAAAATTGGAAATCTACACAGTTTATTTATTGTGTGCTTATTCTCTAACGCAGTGATTGAGGCTGTTACGTCATGCTTCCATTTCGGGTGGCAGATGCCTTTGTTAATGCTACTGAACTCTGCTCCGGTATCAATTACAAAGTAAAGTGTTCGAATCGGATTATTAATTTTTATATAGGGTAGTTTTCTTGTCTGTCCAAATGAAAATGTGCGTTACCAATGTCCATTGGTGTGACACCACCACTTGCATTTGATTGTCGCGTCCTATTTGGAAGTTTTGTACGGTTTGATGTATTTCCCTGATTTGCCCAGTTAAAGGGTATATTGTTTTGTCTAAAATTGTAACCATTGTTTGGGGCAGTGTTAGGCGAATGGGTTATACTCGCATTATGGTTGCGGTTGAAATTATCATATAAAATATCTCTGTTTGTGTTATTCCTAAAATTCTCACTAAAACTGTTTCCTCTATAACCATTCAAATTGTTGTTATTACGCCCTTCGTTGTTGGATGCCTGATTGTGATTGAATCTGTCACTCTGCCTCATATTCCCGTTTGTATTGTCCCTAAAATTGTCGCTAAAATTACTTCTCCTGTAGCTGTTCGAAGTGTTATATTTGCTTCCTACTGGACCATATAAAGTATAAGATTGGTTACGTGCTTTCAGAATAATTTTATACGCGTCGTTTTCGTTGGTTCAGGTAAGTGATCCCTAAATACGTTTAAGGCGATCCTATTATGTCCGTTACAGAGTATAATCCGTCGTTGTATGTTGATTGTCGGTTTATTAATCTGTTCGCTAATCTATTTATCTTAAAATAATAATTCTCGATTGTTCCGTCCAGTCTCGTGGTTTTAATTCTTTCTTAGGACCAAAGTTGAATTTCCAACTGGGATGCTTTAGGAGCTTTTCGGTCGGTAATATTTTTAAAAGCAAACAAAACGTTTCTTTTTTTTCTCCTACGCGTTTCGGCGTCTTCCGCGTCTCCATCAGGGAGTCTGCATTTTATTGTATATAAAACATAAAAGCAAGCGTTAACAAAATAACAATATGTTTGCTTACAAGAATTATTGCACTTACATTTTAATTACATTAAAAACAGTAACAACATCAAAACAAACAAAAATAAAAATGTAGTAATAAAACTCCGCATATTGAATTACACACTACTTTTTTGTCTCTCTGTTTAACCATCACTTGTGGTTTTAAGTTTGTCCATTAATTTGTTAGTATTGGATTTTGCTGTTCTGTTACTGTTCCCCGTCTATGTAAAGCCTCTCTAGTCCGTCCGACGCATTTATTTTATACATAAGTCAGAAGGATTCTCTGATTGTTTTCATCGAAACCATTAATCGTTGGTAATAGTGCCTCCATTTGATATAGAAAGTCTGTCAATTGGCTCGTGTCCGTCCCGTCAAAGTCCCTAACGTTTTTAATGGAATTTGATGCGACGTTAAACATATTTATTGTACTTGCATCCATTGTTTTTTTTGTATTTGTGACAAATGTATTCTAGGTAAATATTTAGTACGATATTTACTTAATATTATTATTAATATTAGTATGTTTAATGTTGTTCTAATCAGCAAAATAAAGTCTTCTGGAGCTCACCTAACCCTTTTCCTTTCGTCTCTTTACGACTTGCTGGTGCTCTTGATGTTGTTGTTGATTTCAGCTACTTGAGTTGTTGCTATTTATTCCACGATTTCACTTGTAGCACTTTTTAGCTGTCAGGCACTGATGTCTCAACGGAAGATTACTGTATATTTCGACAATTTGCAAGCTCAATTCAGTTCAGTTCAGGATTCAGTTTTACTTCATGATCTTCTGACCTTTTCACAGCTTCGCACATTTCAAAATAAAAACACAAATGCTAGACAGCTTGTTTGACGTTTCTGTAGTTGTCCGTGTTTTTATTATTACGACTGTTTTTGTTTTTGTTTCACGTTACTCCACTGTTCTAACTTGTCTTTGCTATTTACTTTTTCACTTTTGTATTTTTCACTTTCGTTTTTCGCGTTTCTCCACTTTAAAGAATTAAATTATCACATATATGAAATTAGTTTTATTTCACGTAAACAAATTCTTTCTTATAATTTGTAAACATTACTTATTGCTAAAATTAATAGGCCTTCCTATTATAGCTGGAGAAGATGAGCTATTTTCCTATCATCAGCAATAGAAGCTTCTGTTGTACTAGTTTTTTCCTCGTCGCCAGTAATTGAGAACACACTTGTGTTCTCTTTGGTTGTCACTTAACAACTGCTGCTTTATTAATTTTCAATTTACATTCTAGTTAACATACGAATACATAAAATACGGAATACATAAAAGAAAACTTAAAACGAAACATGCAAAGTAAGCCAATTTGTATTTAGCAAAATGTATTTATCTAATTCGAATTATACATAGAGTTGTGAGTGCAGCTGCATCTGCCAGCCAGCACAGCTGCAGGTTTGCAACCTGAGCCGTTCGTGTCAATTACATCAAAAAGCCACGGTTTGTGTGGGAATGCGTAGAAAAGTGGACCGCATGTGACTATACAGATACATTAGTTTGTTAAGCATAGAATCTGTAGGTGCTGAAAACGTGCCTAGTCGATCAAAGGTTTGCCATGCTTTCGGAGCAAACAAAGTGAAGCCCAAACGATTTCCTTATTTGGAATTACAACAAATTTGCTGAAAAACTTGTGTGCAAAACATTGCTTCAGAAAAGTTACATATTAATTGAATTATTTCTATTAAATTATTTTTTAAACAAATTTGAGAAAGACAAGATTTTGTATTTGTATTTCGTATTAACAATGCGGCAGTTAAGTAATAATGGCAAAGTGGCAATGTTAACACTAAGATTAAATAAGCGCACCCGTGGAAAGACTTTTAGGTCTGCGATGTACTATATTGTTCAAAGTAAAGACTAAAATACAACATCATGTGGCGGCTAGATATTAGCAGATATTGCATGGAGGTCGTCATTTAAATATTTTCTTAAATTCGTTTAACTATTTTAAAATCGATGTATATTGCGTTGTGTAATTTTTCGTTCAGTCCAGTTAGCGTCTACTGTTTGTGTTCATCTGTTCGTTTATTGGTCTTCCGTCAAATATTTTCTGTTTGTATATTTCCATATTCTCAAGTGAGTTCAGGCGGCGCTCTTTCTGTTGCACATGCAGAATTTTACTTGTTTACTGGAGAACATTTATTGTTACAAATAGGGTTTGCAAAGTTCGACTTAGTTATTGCAGTAGGTTTCTGTATCTTTTTGTTCTTGGCATGTAAGTATTCGCGAAACCGTCTTTTTATTTTACGTCCTGTCTCTCTTTAAGAAACTGTATTGGCTTTCGCAAGTCAGCTTGTAAAACGCTTTGCCTGTTTAATGGGTTCTCTGTATTCGTGCTGGTCCGCAGGATTTGCCTAAGTTATTTAGAGTTTTAAATGCTGTGCTAATGCTATATTTTTTTTCTTAAGTTTTCGAATTTGTATGCTGCCTCTCCTGTATAAGTTAATACCGTCCAACCCTTTCCGTCTTTCTCTTTGCCGCTCCACATCTCTTTCTAATTTTATCTACCATATACTTTTTTATGATGCAATTTGCTGCGAAAATTGCATTTTTGAAGATAGCCCGCAATGAGTCTTGTCGAATAAAACAACTTTTTAAAGTATGTAACTATTTTTGAATACTTATTCGTATACTTGTTCATATTCAAAATGTAATATAAGGTTTGTTCGATGAGTGCATTAGAGTACTCTAAACCAGCAAAACGTGTTCGATGAAGGTTTTTCTTACACTAAACTGTTCTGAATTGTGTTGTTTGATTGTCCACTAGCTTACACTTTTTGTTCTAACCCACTCTAGCTTCTTAGCTGGCGAAAGTGCAGCACATAAAGCAGCTGTTCTTTCAGTTGTATTGGCGGGAATACAAAAGAAAAGCTATACAAAAGAAAGCTGAATCACAATAAGAAGACTGTTGTTGCACATTTTCTTCCATACATCTTTCGAAAAAAACTAATTTCTAAATGAAAGAAAATATGTAACACCAGGGATAAAATTACCACACGGTAATTTTTAATCACTTGAGACCTAAACTTTATTAACTACTTTAAAGTGAATTGGCTACAAAACTGCATACAGTAATACTTTACAGTGATCATATTTGTGTAACATATTAATGTTTTGGTTCTTATTCAAAAGGGCCATTTTGTCTTTTATTTTGAAAAACTTCAAAGTCAAGTTTTTAAGGCCGTTTGAAACAAACGCAAGTTTAATGGCAAATGCAGCTACATACAAGATTTTTCAAATAACGTAGTAGAAAAACATATAACGTAGAAATACATATGTATGCGTTCTAGAGCGGTTCGAGATGATACGTATATACATATGTGTGTACCTCTCTATTTGCCAAAACATATCAGAAAACTACTTAATTGGTATTGCACAGTGTAAATAAATTATTGCAATGTTAATTGTGATTATTCTGCGATGTGAATGTTAAGTTCCTCTCGTTTTTTGTTCAAGTTTAATTTTTTACTTTTCATATTTGTTGAGCTACTAAAGCTTTTTAGCAGCTATCCAATTATGAACACCAATTTGCGTATAAATAGGCAACTTTATTTTATCAATGCTGATCCACGACTAACTCGAGTAAATTTCACCTTGAACTTTTTACTAATAACAAAGAATTACCCGGTCGACACAATACACGGTAGTGTATATGAGCCGTGGGCTATCAGTGGACCAGCGATCAAAAAATGGCCTGGCGTTAGCGCATCTAAATCCTCTGCGTTTTCTTAAAGGGGTACGAGAGGACGAGAGTTAATTACAGCAGAGATTTGACATACCAATGTACGCAATTCATCGAAGCCAAGCAGGGATGGGCCAACTGAGCGATAGAAATGCTGTTTTGCTTTTTTTCGGCCGCTTCCCACAAACCGCCGAAGTACGTAGAGCGGGGTGGAATGAAACGCCAATCGAAGCCATTACTGAGGCAAAAGTTGTGGAGTTCGCTGCGGTGTTTCTCCCTTGTGGTAACACAATGGGCCTCCTAATACTGGCCTAAGTGAGCCGCTGCAGGCGGCTGCCACTCCAACCGAACCTAACCTTCTCCCTGAGGACTAAGTTTCGTAGATCCTTGAGTTCGTTCTTGGCGCCTACAAAATTCGTTGTATTGCCCGACCAGATGCAGCTGGGTATGCCATGCGAGTTACATCTTAATATTCACCCCCTCCTCTTTTTATTCTCCTCTATTATCCACTTTCTCTTAACTACTTCTCCTTACACACTATTAACATAATTTCTCTCTTAGCTGTTAAGTATCATTAGTTCATAAGCTGCAATGTTAGTAAGTAAGACCTATATAAGTATATAAGCTTCTGTATAATTTTACCTTCTTTCTGAACGAAGTCCTGAAATAAACAAAATCGTCGTTAAGCTGAAGTTTCCAAGTCGGTTGTTTTATTTCGAAGTTCAGGTCAAAATATAATTCGCGTAGCGGTGAAACGTTTTAGCGCATCAATAAATGCACCTGTTGAGAGGTCTCTCATCAACTCCATCTAAACTGCCTTTGTAGCGAAGCATATGAAAACGCTAATATAACATTTTTGGGGCGATTTGTTGCGCACTTCAGGCTTATAATAAAGCGGGCCGCAGTAGTCTACACCGCAGGCTATGAAAGGGTGCGAAGCCTGAATGCGCTCTTTAGGCAGGCCTGCAATTACATATGTGCTCGACGAGTCGCGGTTTCGATTTGCAGCGAATAATACATTTGTTTAGGGCACGTGCTGTTGTTTTCCGACCACCTATAGGCCAAAACTTCAAACGAATAAAGGCGAGCAAAGCTTGCGGACCTGCATGATGATGCTTGCTATGAAAATATGTGATTATTGCATTTGTTAGTGGATGATCCTTTGGAAGAATACATGGGTGGCGTGATTCAAAACTAAGCATCGAATGCTTTAATCAAGAAATGGTGCTAGCGAAGCAATGCTGCTCAAAGCGGGAATGCATTTATTGTCCTGCATTGCACGGTACTCTGGCCAAAGTAGCGCTCTTTGTATTTAAGCGATGATCTTGACAATTTGTTAATGTTGATAAACTTACTGACGTAACCAAAAATGCACTGCATTATTCCAAAGGAATTGATGTACTTGAAAGAAAGCGAAATGTCATTGTTAAAATTCTGAAAGTTTTGGTTGGGGCGCACACATGCGTGGCCAACAGTCTTCAGCTTCTTGCAAAAATGATGGGCCATGCAACCAAAGTGTCGATCTTAGGAGTTTGTTTGGGAGGGCTCCTTTAGATAAAACGTCATTGCAGTGGGAACATAATGTCAGCGCATACCCTCCGTTAGTTGATGAATGGTCGAAATTCGATTAGCAACGAAAACGTTAAACTTTGACGGTTCTTCTCGCAGCCACGTGGTTTATCTTGCTACATTATGCGCTGCTGCTCCGAACAATATTGAAAAATGTATTTATTTGTTTTTAAGTATTTTTTCGCAAAGTGCATCTCACAGTTTGGTTGATGTCGCCGCTATCATTTCTTCAATTGTGATTTTATT